>DWHQ01000861.1:0-12201 GCA_018247955.1 Eurytides marcellus marcellus | reverse complement strand
TTACTAAACAATTTATATAATAGATAGTTCAACTTAGATTAGTTTATGTTATCACTTCTGTCGGGCGTCCCGAGACGCACATTTTTTTTAAAGAACAGAAAGAAACGACGCTTTTTTTTTAAGAAGAAAAGAAGGAGTTACCCCATTATTTTTAAGATAGGAATATCTTGTGTTATAAGGGCAAATTTTACAAACGTAAATTTTACGCGGACAAAAGTCCAGATCCGAAACAATTATCTGTAGTTCGAATAAATATTAGCCTCGGGTAAGAATCGAACCCACGACCTGCGCCTTAGCTTAGCATTTTCCCGAATCGATCATAGATTAAATGATTACAATCAAGAGGCTGTTCATAATTTTAATATGTATTTCATTTTTTATCGGAAAGTGTTTGAAACTTCAGGTGCCGTGGAAATTTATTTTATACAATATGTCAACTGAATAAGTTTAAGCTTTAACTGCGGCTTCACCCGCCTTTTTTATCCTTTGTCACTCTCTCCTATAAACTATATCAGTACCAAAATTCCAATCAGTCATGTGGTGTTTCATACAAACAAGAAGGAAGAAAACAAAAAAAAAATGGATTTAAAACATTCTTACATGCTGATTAACTATAACAATTTGACAATATTTTTCATTCAAACATTTTTTCCATGAGAAAGACAGGCCATTGTATTCTTAGTTACTTATTTTTTATTTGTTGTTTTATTAATTGAATATAGCACACCATGGGATTGATGTGATCACCTCCAGGCTATCACATCAATGCTATGTCAAAGTTCCGCTGAGTTTCTTTCGCCTGTTTTTCTCAGGACTGAGACATTTTTTTCCGAATAGTTAGTAGAGACATTAAATGTCAAAAAGCCATAATAAAGAATTCCGTTTTGAATAAAATTTTTTGAATTTGAGTTTGTCTTTTACATTAGGTATGATAGATTCGTATAGGTAATATTGACATGTAGCACAAAATTATAAATTTAAAACGCTTGAGTTTAAAGATTAGGGAGGTCACACAAATTCTTAATATAACAAAACAAAGCATTTATATAAAGTAAAAATAAATAAAATAATGGTCAAAGAATAGACCATTGTGGGACACCTATCTGATCTTATACCTATCAGGACATTATATTGTCGAAAATCCTATTTGTATTTGTATATTATATGGACACAGTCTGACCGATAAAGTAAATAATAAAAATATTAGTATAAATCACGTTAGTACAGTTAGATAGGTCAATATTAAAGAGGACGCAATCGTTTTACTAAAATCATCGATGTCTGATTATCCAGCACTAGTGTGGTAACCCACCCTCTATCGATTCGCTTCGTCAAAGCCTAATTTCGCCTGTTTGCTCTACATTCGTACTCCATAACATTATATGCATCAGTAACTGACAAGCGATAGTTAATCTTATTGCTTTTAATATCCGTTCCAATTTTTAATATTCGAGTATTGAGATGTGACATTTCGTTGCGAACGCGACTTTGTAAAGATAACAATCCCCTTTCTTATAAAGTGTCGTAAAGCGACGGCGGTAAAGCTCACTTTGGTGTGTTGGAATACTAAATGAGGATCATTTTTAGACCTCAGCTCGCGGCCTGAAAAGGTCGCTTCAGTGGAAAAGCGGAAACATGCACCGCGAACGAGGGGCGTCGATTCGAACGATAATATCGTAGATAATTATGTAATAATGTGTTGATTTGGGCCAATAATTGTTTCAAATGTATTGTCTAAGTAAAATTCTTGGTGGCGGAGTGGATATGTTAAGATAACGGATGTCCCGTCGTTTGCCTTCGCATTTGGAGGCTGGGAGCTTACGCCTGTGATTCATGCTTGAGGGTGAGTCAATATCGTTACTTGTAGATATTTAAAGATTTACTGTAATGTATTTTATTGTAATGTAATAAACGTTTAAGTAAAAAGGTCTTAAATAAGCGATGCAAAGGCTTTTGTTCAGGGTAAACTAGTTTGAACTTTATTTGTAATGCTACAAATTATTTAAAAGAACAGAAAGGTGGATAAAGGGCAATATGTTTTTCCAGCGAATGAAAAATAATCTATAAAGAATTAATTAATAATAAATTTTTAGATATGAATGAGCACTAATCAGAGAGAGGTTGAACAATGTTACAAAAGGTCCTTATGATTTTTTTTTTGTATATACACTTATGGTGACGCAGTGCATTTAAGAAACTTCTATATTTTTGCGCCAAGGCCAGTGTGGTTATTTGCTGTTTGATGCTACATTTTATTATGACCATCAGTCTTACATTAATAAACTTAGAAAAGACTTATAGGACAAGTGTATTGTTCAATCTTTATTTTTACCTGATACGTTATTTTATTCGTGTATTAAGTGATTATTATATCGTTATATTAAAGTATTATAAATTATTATCACGATTACATACATACATATACTGCAATGAATGACGGGAATCCAAAAAATATATTTATCGGTCTATATAGAGATGTTACAAGTTCAACCACGTAACCCGCTCTCTCGTTAAGGACATACAGGAGCTTCTAGCATGTATAAGCGCTACATCTTTTGTTGTTTAATAAATAAAGTCACGAGACGAACAAGTGGTACGCCTACGCCGATATAATTGCCCGTAATTACACATTACTCTATAGTATTTTAAACTGCACAGCACAAACAGCGTATCTCTGCATTCTTCATTTCAATGTCTTTACATAAGATAGTATATTTTTATGATTAGTAATTACGCTGACGATATTGCTTATCCAACCGAAACATATGAACACCGTTTCATGGCGGCAAATTAACTGGAAATACTGTGCGAACTCTGCAAGGGTCCTACCACTTTAAGCAATCTAGTCAGGTTCCCCCTACTTCTTATCTAGAAATGAAACTGTTCAAAAAGTCTTAATACAACATGTTAATTTCTTTTTATCATAGGCTTTAACAGGTGAACCACCTGGGGGTAAATGATCATCGCTCATGGGCTAACCCAACAGGGGCTTTACCACAACGCTTCTTTTAGGAGATAAAATAATAAAACAAGCAAGTTATGTGGGTAAAACGCGAAATGCCTATAAAAACACAGTGCCCACATACGAACTATTGAGTAATGTTCTCCATTGTCCTATTCTTTTTTTTTAATAAATTTAAGTGAGGAGAATAAGAGGCCTACTTGTATTTGATTCGATAACATGACTATGAGGTATAAAAACTTCAACAGTAAAAAACAAACGCTCGCACCCAGAAGATGTGATATCTTCATCCTCAGTAATTACGCTCAAACCGGGACATATTCGTGCTTACACAATGCTATTTAGCGGTGGAATAGCTGGCAATTCAGTGGTACGACCTCAGCGGGACTCTACAAGAGATATATCATTTCCATAACATTTCTTATTCCGTTCTCAGATAAGATGCTGCTGTTACTGCTGGTGGTGGTTCAGCTCGCCGAAGGCCTGCCCCAGAAGCCAAACCTGGACGCGATCCTGAACAGGCGCACGGACGTCTACATAGCCGGTTTCTTTCCATTCGGAAAGGGGGTGGAAAACTCGAACACTGGTATCTATTTACAGCTGGCTTCGTAAATTTCGATTCACGGGACGTTTTATACTTTACAGTTAAACAATAAAAATTTAAATATGACACATGATATACAAAAACAGTAAATTTAGCTATAAAATCGAAGTTTATCCATTTGTAGTTAAATAAAAATGAAACTAAACTGTTCAGTATTTCATAATTGCTTACATAACAATATACATAGTTTCTTTCTGTATAAATTTGTTAAATTTTATATAATAAAGTTAACTTATCAAGAGTGTTAATTTTATAGGAGTTTGGAACAACATCTTAATAAAATCATGGCTATTCCTTCATCATTTTATTTGATTCGTATAAAAATGAAAAATCGAAAAATACGCTGTCAGCTTTTTACTAAAGTTAAAGCTAAAGTAATGGGGTGACATAACTTCCAAGACGATTGTTCTACAAGTGTGTGGTCGACAGTTGTTTTCCTACAACCTGCATTTGGTCAATGTAAAATTTGCCTATTTAAAATAAAAAAAAACGCAATAATTTTTCCTTCGATGCATTATTTAAAAAAATAAATCTTTGCCAAGAAATAACACAACAGAAAGTATATCAATATATCATACAAATCAATCACAAATAATTTAAACAATCGTTTTCGACAGTACATCAAACTAAACGTAGTCAGTATAACAGAAGACTAACTTTTCCCAATTGTTTTGACAACTGCCAAACAATTCGGAAATAACTTTGAAAGAAACTCCTAAGTTTACTGCTGAGTTGTTGTGTATTTACTTGGTGTTTGTAGCAGTGTTTATTCTTTATCTTTGGTTACATTAATTGGTTAATCTTTTTGTACTTTGATTGTATCTTTGATTTCAGATTATCTGATGATTTTGCAAATAAAAATAGTCTATATCACTCTCTATAACACAACTGCGTCTTTATCGAATATTTTATAAGTTATCTGCTGCATATACATATGTATACTAAAGCGTGCGTTCTGTAATATACATAGTTCTATAACAGAAAGTCATCTGTAGAATTTTTAAATGCATATTTACTAATTTCACCCACTTAAACATTTTCTCTACGTCGTTATTAGTATGAGATTTTTAATTTTATTTATATATAACTTTTCGGTACCTTTGCGCCTAGTCACTGAACTAGTTTTAAACGGCTGGAGCGATTCTGATGATCTTTTGGGTATGCTTGAGTGAATCCCCAGATGGTTTCACACTGGACCCAGTAGATGGCGCTGCTTTTTCTGGTGAGACCATGTCTATATAATATAACATAATATGTAATCAACACATATTTCCTCATGAGAGATAGGACTATTATACTTATATATGTAAAGGGGCAAGGGCGCCGTACCAAAGCTATGTGAATACCGCTGTAGGTCGTGGTGTGATGCCAAGCGTCAAGCTGGCGCTGGACCACGTCAACGAGCATGACTCCGTGCTGCGGAACTACAGGCTTCACATGTGGTGGAACGATACAGAGGTACCTTGATCAAAGCCTAATTTTTTCTCTATTACTTCAATATCACTTTAACATTGAAAAAAATTTTAAAACCCCTTTGCGTATCACTACGCTCCAAGCTAACACCACTGTTTCTTGACTGCAAACTGATGAATGACTGATGCCTATCATTAGGAGCTGACTCTTACAGCTAAGGTGTTATCGACATAACCTATAAATAAGGATTCCTTAAAATGGGAACCATGAGCCATAACATGTTCCTAATTCAAATCATCATCAAAGTTTTGATGTTTCTAAGCGCAAGTTTATCTCGCTCCAGTTTTTACCAGTTTTGCATGCCAGCATTACTGTGTTCTGGAAGAACAATGTTGCCAGTGGAATACATATAAATATCCTATCTCACATCTCTGGCTTATGAGTGCAACTCAGAGCCAAGTAGTTTGGAACTGGAGGAGGCTAAAATACTATATGGCACTATTTTTTGTATGGGCAAGTGTTTCGCTTACCATCAGATATTACGGATGTTATATCATTATACCCAATAATTACGCTAGCAACTTTTGCCAATTTAAGTCATAATACATTAGTGCCTTTACATTACTGTTTGGCGGTAGAATAACAGGCAATGTAGTGGAACCGCTTAGTACATGTTACAAAGATGTAACATAGTACCTACCTGTAAGTACCATAGGTACCTTAAAACATTACCATCTCAATCAAAACTATGCGTAAGAATATGGTGCGATATTTTCGGCTTTAAATAGTAATATTATTTTATCGGTCCGTTTCGAAACTCAGTGCAACGCCGCTGTCGGTGTCAAGTCGTTCTTCGACATGATGCACAGCGGGCCCCATAAGCTGATGCTATTCGGGGCGGCCTGCACCCATGTCACTGACCCCATCGCGAAGGCCTCCAAGCACTGGCATCTCACACAGGTACATCTTCTCTTTCTTTTGTAAAAAACACTACCCCTATTGTAAGATAAAACGACTTGGATTATAAGGGCGTTTTGTACACATTAATTTTGCATAGATAGACACCTAGTTCCGGAACAATAATCTGTAATTCATGCAAATATTTATCCCGGGAAGGTCTAATAGTTTATACGCGATTACTGTGCCGAAACCAATACTAAGCGACTGCAATTTACTAAGTGGCAGGGCTCTTACAGTAATTGAGTTCCGGTTTGAAGAGCAATGTTTCTAGTAAAGTTACAAGACATAGATATATAACGTCTTATTCCTCTGAGTGTAGAGCGTAGCGCAGTACCAAGCAGGTTCAATGTGGCACTGTTATATTACGAGCATGTCGCTTACCATCATGCACTTGCTCGTTTCGTCATTTTATTACGTTTTTTACGTATATTATAACATATACCTTCTATCATTTTAATTAATTTACTATTCACGTTATCTTACGATTATTTATAATTCTAAAGTTTAAATCTATCACTACCAACTCTAACGTCTTTCCAGCTTTCTTACGCGGACACCCATCCGATGTTCACGAAAGAGGCGTTCCCGAACTTCTTCCGTATAGTGCCGTCCGAGAACGCCTTCAACCTGCCTCGCATCAGGCTGCTGCAACATTTCAATTGGACGAGGGTCGGGACGATATACCAGAATGAACCCAGATACGCCTTGGTGAGTAAAGCTTAGAAACAGACTAGGTTTTGCCTATGACTTCACTTTTCGGACAATTTTTACACAAGACATCGACAAGAAGTAGCTATGTCGTTCTCCTTTCCATATCTTTTTACTAATGCAAAAAACAAGCCGAAACCCCTCACCGTTGCTGCATTAATGAAAGGAAAACAAGCAAGGACACTTAGATTTAAAATATTTTTTTATTAAGTTTTAATACATATAATATAAAATATTATTCGGGATTCTCAGTTATTACTAATTGGCTCAACTGATAAGATTGGGTCGACTTTAAAAGTTTATTACCAGATCTCTCCGATGATAAATCGGTTTTGGTACCCCTTTCTTATAAGAATTGGCAAATAAAACTCTCAACGGATAACAAACATGAAAATGTAACCAAGAAGAATCATGAAAAGCTAAACTGTTAGCAAAATTAAGGCGACAAGATCAGATCAGTATCAGAATGTTGGCCTATACTATAAAGTATTTAAACAAAATCATTCACGTACGCCCACATAATTGCACATGAAGCAGTTATCTAAAGTAATGTAAATGCAATGGACTCTGCTTCCAGGCTCACAACCGACTGCTCGCGGACTTGGACGGTCACGGCTTCGACATCGACGAGACTCAGAGCTTCGCGACTGAAGTTAGGAGTGCCTTGGCAAAACTCAAGGAGAAAGATATCAGGATCATCCTCGGGAACTTCAACGAGACCTGGGCGATGAGGATTTTCTGCGAGGCTTACAAGTATGGTCACACACCGATCATTTTGGATGTTTCTCTTAATATGCTTGAACGAGGAGATTAAGAGAAACATCAAAAATTATGTCAATAATTTATGAAATACCGAACCTTGATATCAGAGTAAAATCAGCTTAAATACAATGCTTGGATTTAAGGATCAGACATATCGTCCATAAAAGTACCATGACCTTATAAAATATTCGAGTTATTTTATTCTAGAATATTAAGTGAAAGACTAGGCTAGACTAGTTGCGTGATAATAAGTGTAACGGGTATGCCCATACAGTGCAAATTTATTCACTTTTCGCGCTCGTAACTTAGATATGGGATGCAATCTTTGTGCCCAGTAACGATTGAATCATTGCATTTAACCGGAACCCATTAGTGCCTGCAACTGAGTTTTTTTGGCCACCGGCCACCTCACTCACCGGACGAAACGCGGAAGCATAAACATTTCCACTTTACGTCGATTTTTTGTGAGATCGTGGTACTTATCCGGTCCGGCCCAGTCAGCGGCGGGAGCAGCTGCGTGGCTCTACCACCGTGTGTTCCGGTATTATAGTGCTTGGAGGTAGAAAAACAGGCAGTTCTCTAGTACTTCTCTAAGAGGACTCTGTAAAGGAATTAATGTTAATGCTCCTTATGGCGAGTGAGGTAACCAAGGGCCAACCTCATAGGTTGACAATGAACAGGGATCTTTAATATCAATAGAGCCGGCTATTGCTTTGCGACTTTGTCTGTATCGTATCTCAGGTTGGAGATGTACGGCCGGGCATACACTTGGCTGCTGTTAGGAACGTACAGCGAGCGCTGGTGGCTACGGAGGGCCCCCTGCGCCCGCCGAGACTTAACTGCTGCTTTGGACACCGCCATCCTCACCGACCTCCTCCCTCTCTCTACTACCGGCGAAACAACCGTATCAGGAATAGTAAGTTACGTTAACATGAACAGAAAATCTTACTCATAAAGTAAAATTAGGGGATTTGTGGCTTTAAGTATTTCTATGCATTGAGGTACCGTTCGCTTTGCTGACGGAACATGATAATCGCTTTCTAAGACCAATCGCTTTCACAGTTGCGTTATTATCCGTAATTAAAAATATAGCACACAGACTTTCAGATCTTTAACAAGGCTTCTTTATTCCTACCACTTGTTTTGTTCACAAAATCAGTAAAAAGATCTTTTACAAGAGATAATTGAACTGGTTACTATTAATAAAGTTCTTTTTTTTAATTGATTAGTGTTTTTTTTTAAATCCCCCATGTCCATTGGCGGCGGTAATCGCTTGCCATCAGATGAGCCGCTTAGTCGTTTGTCAGAATACTCCATAAAAAAGCCATACCATCCCAGAAATGCAGAGTGTGTTAAGGTCTCTTACTCATGGAGCTGATTTTAAATACCAACGCCTAGAAATATTTCCGGAAATAATTCTCCTTAGAAACGAACACATGCTGACATGTCCCTACTACAAATTAGTCCTGCAAAGTTACCAACCGGGGTCCACGTTTCTAAATAGACGATCGATTCTTCTATATTAACACAGTGATTATTTGTTTAGTAAATAAATTCATTTGGTATATCTGTATCGGAACGCGAAAGATTATCATTCTTTGTCTATACTGCCTAAAGACATTCTTCTTGTTTTTCTATTCTCAGACTGCGAAGGATTATCAAGTGGAATACGACCGCAGAAGGGGTCTTGAATATTCGAGATTTCACGGTTACACTTACGACGGTAGGTGAAAGTTTTTAATGAGTTTTGTAACTTTAGTGTGAAACCTAGGTCTTGGTTAAGCTTTATCTTTCTGTATTGTAAGTTATTCTATCGCCAAATATTAATGTGTAAGCGCTAATGCGTTCCGGTTTTAAGGGGAAACTTTACAGACAAATTAATAGGTATTGATATAAAATCTCAAATCAGTGTAGTACTGTGTTGCCTAAAAGTCGTTGTTCTTGTTAGGGGTAAGCTCACTACTGTACGTGTATTAATAACTGTTTATTAATAAATAAGAATGTTTTGACTTTACGGTTCATATGTTCTCTACAGGAATATGGGCGATGGCCCTGGCTATCCAGACAGTGGCACAGCGCGTGAAGCTCAAGCATAAGGAGAAGACCGTCCAGGACTTTCGGTACCGCGACAAGGAATGGGAGCAGCTGTTCTTGGACGCTCTCAGCAACGTCACATTTGAGGGAGTCACTGTAAGCAAGCTTGCTATTTCAATATACGTACATATGTATGTACATACACATATACATATATCTAAAGTTGTAGACTCTTGCAGTCTGCCTGGGATCACTGTAGTGCCAAACAGTAGTGCCAGCAGTTTGTAGGGCAGTGTCGCCAGCGTAATTATAAGGTATAGAGATGAAACATATCAAATCTCTGTATGACGAGTGCAGTGCAGACTCAAGACACAAGACATACACTCGCTGTTCCACTGTGTTGGTATAGGCAGATATAACGCTTACCAAACGATTCAAGTCACAATTAAAAAATAATGTCAAGACTATGATGGAAGAAGCAAATTCTTTCATATTTACTGACTGTGAACATTTTAAAATACAGCAAAGTTATTGTTTATATTAAATAGATTTGCTGAAATCAAATTATATCACCTAGGGTCCAGTCCGTTTCTACGACAACGAGCGCAAAGCATCGATCCTCCTGAAGCAGTTCCAAGGTGATCAGGTTGGAGAGGTGAAAGTCGGCGAATACTGTGCAGAGAGGGACCACCTCGACTTGAGTAGTTGGGAGCCATTTAAATGGGTTGGCAAGTAAGTTCTTTCCTGGTTTTTCGATATTTTTTTAGGAAAACTTTTTTAGGAGATAAAATGACCCAACGAGCATTTGGTGTGACTGATGGCAAATGGAATTGTATGGTACCTCCCCTTCCCTCCCATTCCCAATTAAAATGGGACTTTTTAAAAGAAGAAACACTTTTCCTGCCTTAAAGGCCGGCAACGCGTTTGCTAATCTATTGATATTGCGAATGTCCATGGGCAGCGGTAATCACTTAACATCGGGTGAGCCTCGTGCTCATTTGCCTCCTACTCCATAAATAAGTGAAAATATCATTCAAAAGTTACCAATTCTGAGCGAGCTGTGTGAATATCTAATTGCAGGAACCCCCCAAAAGACCGCACACTGCGCCTTATTGAGCATACGCAAGTCAACATTACTATCTATGCTGTTCTGGTCTCCTGCTCCGTGCTGGGGATTCTCCTGGCGACTGGATTCCTCGCTATGAACATACACTTCAGAAATCAAAGGTATCAAGGAACCAAGTTTCATCACGTAATATATGAATAACCAACTATTGATGATCTCTTGTATATTTCTAATTCAGGTACATAAAAATGTCCTCGCCGCATCTTAACAACCTCATCATCATCGGCTGCATGCTGACGTATATGAGCGTTATCTTCCTGGGCCTGGACTCCAGCCTCAGCAGTATAGGTATGACATAACAATAAAAAAATTCCTCTTCAATGTTTAATTAGTTATGCATTATCATGAATACCTCTGTTGTTTATACTTCTCTTTGACGGATTGAAGGTAAACCAATTTGTAGTTAACAATTTGCAATTCTCTTCGCCGACGTTCAAACGATTGTTACTATTTCTTTCTGTACGGTCAATATATGGCTTGATAATAAATCTGTTCAATCTTGATTACCATCTTAATTAACTTTAACTAACACGAAAAGGAATAAGAACAATTGATATAGAGTTAAAATTAAAACTGAACGATGAATATTATAATACTTAATAATAATACAATACTGATTGGATTTAAATAATAAACAAGAAAAAAACATAACGAAAACTTAAAAAAAAGTGAAAACCGATCACTCCGATACTCGCATGCCGCTGGCACATTGTTATTCACGCTAACCGCCATCTGATCTCATCATATTCATTAATTCTTAGGTCTTTCTCAGGAAACGCCGCGTGGAGGTAATAGTGCTTGCTCCCATCCCTACAGCTTGAGCTTCGTCCCCGGGCAGAACGGAACCCACCAACCAAATTTTGGGAACTCTCAACCCCCCCTGACTTCATAGTGTTATCTATCTGAGAAAGACCTAGGCCACATCTAGGTCACTGGAGTCGTCAGCATGTTTCCAAGTTTTGGTTTATAATTTCCTTTCTTCGCTTCACCCGCGAGGCTTTTGACGGTCGCTGGTCGATTTGGTTACGTGTGTCTCTTAGCTTGTGGTCCCGTGTCTGTGATTGCGTCTATCGCTTCTGTCGCTTCGTGTTCTGGCATTTTTGTGTTATTCGTTGCGGCTTTCCCACCAACGTTATATGGTGCCCTTGAGCTTTCGACCGCTTTATTTGCCTAACGTGCTTTGTTTTCTTTCGTAATTCATTGTTAGTCTGTATACTTCGCACAACATTCGAATCACTTAAAATCTCAATAAATATTATAATTTAATATGAAAAGATTTAAACAGTCGTGTTTGAAAGAGTTCTTTTTTTTACGAATTGATTTTGAAATTTGCTATCTTGTCTATACGCTAAGTTAACTGGGGTTGATCTTGATATGATTTATTTTACAGCCGCATTTCCTTATATTTGCACTGCCCGAGCCTGGCTTCTTATGGCCGGCTTCAGCTTGGCATTTGGCGCCATGTTTTCCAAGACCTGGCGAGTGCACTCCATCTTCACGGATGTCAAACTTAATAAGAAGGTGCGTACTGGTATGCCGTGAACCGGGATTCAGTTTAGTAATTCTTTTTATACATTTTTTTTTCTTATCTTGACTGACGTTGATGCTTTTAGCCTATGCGGCTCTATAAAG
>DWHQ01000860.1:0-12204 GCA_018247955.1 Eurytides marcellus marcellus | reverse complement strand
AAAAAAAAAGACGAATCATGTAGCTTTTACTTTTTGAATTCGGCTAATATTAGCAGACACATCATAGAAATCCATAAGTCACGATACACCGTCATCAAACGATTTCCTTATAAACATATTCCGCATTTACGTAATTATATTATCAATACGTGCATCCAGCATTCATGCCGTGGTAGGAAAATACGTTTACGTACGCCGCAATATTCCGAGTACAAGATTTATGGAATTACAACTTACGTCGATCTTTAAAAACTTATTAAAGGATTCAAATCAATGGAATATTTAAGATATATATATATCGCAGAAAAGATTATCATCATCATCCGATCAACCGATTGCCGGTAATGCAAAGATAAATAAATGAAGTCATCTTATCTTATCTTGACTGACGTTGATGCTTTTAGCCTATGCAGCTCTATAAAGCTTCATTGGAACGTTTATAATATACATAAAGCTATATATATATATATAAAGCTTCACCGATTTCGTGGAAATGCTAGTTTCCACGAATTGGAAATAAATGAAGTGTGGTCTATACAAAAATCATGATCCAGCTTAAATAATCAAGTAGCATATGAATTTTGTTTTTTAATTTGTTATGCTCAGAAATATCCCATTAATAAGCTCTAATATCTGTTATGATTTGCTAAGTTTTATTTTTAAGAACTAAAACATAATAAATAATTTTCACTATGAAAATAACAATACCAGGCAAATATGGATTATATTGGCATATCGCTGTCATTTGTAATTTTTAAACATTCCCTCCGAATATAACTCGATGGACATGACCACTCACTTGAATTATTTAAAGAAAACTTTATGTGCAAGAAATGCTTATTTACCTATCAGTGTCATGCGAAATACGTAAACAGTTACCGTACAATATTTAACATTTTTTTGTTATAGCTCATCATGCATAGCTGAAGTCATGTGGTATTTTTCTAAAAAAAAGAGTGAGAATCGAATGCATGATGCACGAAGTATCTTATAGCTTAGCAACTGCGCCAAATACTTCATAATTTAACATGTAATACCAAGTAAAAATAAATAAAGTGAAGTCAAAAAAACAGGCAGACTTAAATACTTGTGATTTGTACAGCGTGTCTTTATATTTAGTTAATAAGCGATATTAATTTATAATAACAATAACTTACAACGAGATTCTGTTACTATATACGATTATTTATAATACGAGTACACACACTTAATGTTATCTGAGAATAATGGGTTGGGATTCCCAGACGTTTTATTACGTCTTTGTTTAGATTCCAACAAAAACCTGATGTTGTCGCTCTTATTGAGAAGCTTAAACGAATCGGAATGTACAAGAGTATATTCGCCTTATAATTGGAATTTAAAATTTAACAGTTGTTTTTAGTAATGTCTCATTTTGAAATTTCGAACTAACAACAAGTACAATTTTTTATGGTTCGTATTCTCCTCCAATACAATATAACGCGTGATCACGTGAGTGACTGTGATTCGAAATAACGAAACACGTGCTGAATCAGACGTTGGATGAGGTTATACTTATAAAGTCGCATTCAGTCGCTTAAGATATGAGTGCTTGATCGGACGTCTGTCGGTGAGAATTTGACTAAACATTGACAAATAAAACTTAAACTGGTCCGTTGATAGATAAAGTAAGCGAGCTATGTTACTATTATTTTTGTACGTGTTAATTTGTTCGAAGTTAATTTTTCCTTAACGTTGTATGTTGTGGTTGACTTGTGCTCGGACTTTGACGCGTGCAAACTTAACCTTTAATATTGTAAAAGTGATTTTATCGAAATTGTAGTCACGATCGTGTGGCTCGCCGACGCTTAATAGCCAAGTTCGAGTTTTGGGTTTCCCCCAAACTAATTTTGTTTAATCGCAACAACCTGTTCAAATCCTGGTACCGATACCTACCTATCTACCGACAATAATTGTTAATTACGGCATGGGTTTTAATGCAAAATTTCAGAAACAATTATATTTCTTATATATATAAAGTCCGGCTATTATCTCCACCACTTCATGACAGACTATACGCTAAAAACCTCTGTCTAATTTGGGGATATAATGTAACAGCTTTCTCACTTGACTTTATGCGTTATTACTTCCTTTATAATTTCTATGTAGAAGTGCATATACCAATGTTTAATGCTTACAGAATGGTTAGGAATTTGTAAAGATCCAGTTCTAGCGCGTGATCGTGACAAAGACAAAACGAATTGTTTAAAGCTAAGTAAAATGTTAAAAAGATCCTAATTCAATGTCCATTCAAATACAAAATAATATTATTTGTTACTTGTAGTATTATTTGTTACTGAGGTGGTACCAATACGTTTCCAGTTATTCTAGTACCGAGCAGTGATATATAACCACTACTGGTTATCGGTTTGAAGAGCAGTTTTGCCAGCGTACTTACTGGGCAAAGAGGTATACCATCTTAAACCTCTCGACAAGCGCAGGGCAAAACAGGTTTTATACGGCACTGTGTTGTCATGTAGACCTGTCGCTTAACATTAAGTGTACGACTAGCTCATCTAGTCAGTTTATCCTTAAAAATAATAACACTACCTCTTCTGAATATTAACGGGAATGGCTATGCTATCATTTCGTTAAACTGTAATACTCCAAAGCCTTGTAGGTTCCCTTTTCCGTGCACTGCGCCTAACTTTCTTCAATTAGAAATATAAATCGTATGTTGAATTTGTTGTCGTTTCAGATGGCCCATACGCTGACAATCGTTTTAATAGCGACATTATTAAATCAGATCTGCAACGCTCGAGAAATAAAGGCCGATGTGAGATCGCCTAGCGACGGACAGAAGCAATCACTTACTGTGGGGGAACTGTCGTACATACTAATAACACGTAGAGGCGGTGATGTTGATCCACCAACGAGGATGTCGCCCTGCGCTAGAGCAATACTAACTTGTTGCAACGAAGAGGTGATCAACTCTCAGTGTTCCGAAGCTCTAAAATGCGGTGCCTTCTTCTTCGATGACAACCCGTGCGAAGATAAGTTCATAATAGACGCGCTGAAAGCAGCAAAGATATTCTACACACAGCTCAACGACAGGAAAACCTAAAAATATACGTGTTCTTGTGAACACCGCTTAACCGGATCCGATCGTCATAAGTAGAGTCGATTCGGAAACGATTTTATGAATTGTAAAAACTTCAGTATTATTTACGACGAGACTGATTTCGATCAAGGATAATTGACTGCGGTCAGATATTGCTACCGTATAATATTAAATAACGCATAAAAAGTGATTATTTCTACATAATATTTATCCTTTAAGGTCTGTTATTTTTGCGATAAATTTTTTTTTAAACGTGAAAAAGAATTGTATTGAAAATAAATTTTTTGCAACATTTCAGTAATCATTTCTTATGTTTACACGAGAACTGTACGATATGAAATATAACCAATTTTTTTGCGTTTTAAATAAAAAAGTAGAAATGGATACATTTTATAACGTTTAGCAATTTATAATTTACTATTATTATTTACATCATTACGCTGTTTTTATAAATTTGGTCGTTCCCTTCAATTCAATTTACAGGAAGTACCTGATATCGCCGAAGTTTAAAAGGTTACAAAGATAAAGTTTTTCTTTGGCGATTAAGTATTTTTTTTTACATATTTTTTTTTTTATAATGATATTTAAATTTTTCTATTTCTTGTACAATAACGATCGCACTCAGACATCAATTAACGTTTACCTAGCGTTTAATGAGGTTACGTGTCAACAGGAGTCTTATTACTAAGTCTTTGTGATTTACTCTCATTATGTACGAGAGTAAATCTCAACGAATTTAATGCCCGTTAAGTATGGGCGTACAGATTTCCGATAGATTCAAATTGATACTATAACACAATGATGGAGAATAATTTTTATTTACGCTGGACAATGATATTGTTTCGACCAAATTAAAGGTAAAAAATGTTAATATCAACAGTACTAAATCCGAAACAAAAAACTTTTTATACAGAACCGCTATTTAAAAAATACAAATCAGTTGGTAAACAGTCAGGTAACAGGTTGATTAGTTGGCGCAGATGCTAAGCTATTGGCTTCGGCGTCACAGGTCGTGGGTTCGATTCCCACCTGAACAAATATTTGTACGAACTATAGATAGTGAAACGCCCTTATAACTCAAGATATTCTATCTAAATTAGGAGCAGCGATAAAAAAATTAACAAAAAAAAACAGTCGAACTATAACAATAAAGACGATTTGCTTAGTTCAACGCACGATGCTAATTATCCTGCAGCCCTAATTAAATATGTAAACTAAAATAAAAAGCAAACCTAGCTTTTTTTTCGTGAAACGTTTATGCAGGTCGGTTGTACCTACAGACATATGACAGGTACGTGGCGGTTTTCACACAGTGCCCTTGGATAAAAACAATACACTCTTTATGCAATACAACGTACGGCGACGAAACACTGAGCCCGCTGCACCTCATGCGAGACGATTATACATGCAAATTACCAACATCGAATACCAAGTCAGAAATTGCGTAACGCTCGCCGGAATTGCAAATTTGAATGGAATAATATTAAAAATTATTCCCGACGGCCGCCAACCGGGATCGGATTCTATTTATACGTATTGGAATTGAGTGTTTTATCCCGGATTAAGTGAAATAAAAAAAAAAAACATAGTAAGTATACCTTATACAATATTAGACTCCAAACGTCATAGCACGAGAAAACTTGTGACATTCAATACACAATAATATTTTATTTTTATTAAAAAAAAAACGCCGATACGTAGATTTTCACACGCACAAACGACCTGATCCGAAATAATTATCTCGTTCGTACAAATATTTGTCCCGATCGGGAATCGAAACCACGACCTGTGACGCTGAGAAATAACAAATAAAATTGAGATGTCTCATTTAAATTTTAATTTTGTACAAAATTGTATCGGTTATAGCTCAGAAATAACCAACACAGGGAAGGCTGTTTGATGTGTACGTGTAATTGCAATGTTCCAATGAAAGCTCCACTGTGGGTTGACAAACTTGCGTTTGAACCTTGTTGTTTTTTTTTTATTTTCGCTCTTTGACCACTCTGAGCGGTTGACATTTAAAACAGGATCAATAAACCTATCTATGATGGCACTCGTTGCGATCATAGATATATTTATTTTTCCCGGTTTATTGATTTAAATTCGAATCAATCTATATATATCAATTTATAAACGGATTTAATGTACTTTACTGTAATGCACGCTTTACTTTAGAAAGGAATTGGGTCTAAACGTGTAATTGGATTCTGTTTTAAAGTTATCTGTTTTGAAATTAAATTTTTATGTGTGTATGTCATCAGCATTAGATCTAAACGGACGTTTAAAATTTTTATCGGCTAATGATAAAATGATCTATATCAATTTTTTCTTTGAAGTATACAATTAAATGTGACAAAGAACGTCTAAGAAATAGAAGCCAACATATTTCCTTTAATATACCGTTTAATGCGGCAATAGGGTAGTCACGTTTGGCGTAAGTGACCACCGTCAAAGATGACGTATTCCTGAGTGGAAACCTCATCCAGGAGGTAGAACGTGTTGGTAAGGAGTCGTGGTCTTCTCAAACGGATGGAAATAGTTAACCCGTTTGCGCACTTGCTGCGGTATCGGCTTCGCGGGTCGTGGGTTCACGTGGGTATTTGCTAGTGAAAAATGTATGTTTGTAAATCGCCCTTAATACCAGATATTAATATCTTAAAATAACGGCACGGTTTTAAAATAAAAAAGTGCAAAATGCACTGTAAACAGACAATGTGAATTAATATTTTACCTCAACCCTCATATATAACGCCATAAAATAACCCAACAGAGGCATATTGCCGGACAACAGGGGTATGGCAAACCTTAAGAGAAAAAAAAACTATAATAATTATTCGCTTATAAAGAATCTAGTGATCTTAACCTCCGTTCTAATTATCAATTTCATCCATCTTTATTCCAGTTGTAATGTGAATTCGCTGAACTGTTTCGGTGTATTATCGTGATTTTTATTTATATTGAAATTATATATAGCTTTCATCGTTTAAGAATTAATCATAAGTATGCACTTGGTTATTGACGGAACTACCGGGTTTCCGATGCCACATTATGATTCTTCAATGACGCTCTGTGAAACCAGTTTCCGTGATGTTATTGCAACAAGGTAAAGGGTTCTCATAAAGGTCGTATCCTTTATGAGAACTCATCACCGTCTGTTCGTCATCTTTGAATTATCTTCATTGAAGGTAAAGTACAAATAATTTATCGTGATTCATCTGCCATCGACAATTAATCTGTTCATAAAAACTATGGATATTGGGAATCGCTTAAAACATTTTTATCTATAACATATTCGGCAAAACGAAAGACTTTGTAATTTTTACTAATAAGAATGAAAACCAATATGGCTTGTTCGTAACTTTATTCTTTTTCTATAATCCAGCAGAGAGACTCAGGTCTGATGCGCTACGCAATGTTTGGATTTACACTTGACTCATAACCGGAACATATACAGATGGTGAATCTCTTTGCCAAGTAACATTTCTGAATGTGTTGAAATAAAACAACATGAGACACTGATAGCGATGATCATTTTTTTGGTGTTAATGTATTTTTTGTTATTTATCAACATTTTTTCGTCGACATGAAACAACTTTTATAGTGTTTAAGAGATAGGGCTCATTTGCTGCATCGGCCAGCAAAAGAGTAATGTGCAGTCACTACTGTGTCCCGGGTCGAAGGGCATTATCGTCGGTGTATTTATTAGACAGACAAATATTACATATCTAAGTAATAAGCAAAGCGCAAAGTCAAACGGTTTTGACCTCATGTATTTCAAAATAATTTAAGACATTAAGTTGTTATGGACGAGTGTGTCGCTTGCCATGAATCACACGACTTGTTCGTCACTTCACTAACTTTCTCTAAAAGAAATATCTATCCCTAGTATTCTAGGCACACGCACGCACTTAGGGATGTGAAAATAAAATAGACGGAAAGAACTATTTTTACAGTGGTAAAGCCAAGCAGCTGTTCCCGCTGCTGAATGGGCCGGCTCAAACCGAATCAGTATCACGACCTCACAGAAAATCGGCGTAAAGTGGAAGTGTTATTGTTTTCGCGTTTCGTCCGGTGAGTGAGGTGGACGGTGGCCCATCTCCATCCCTCCCTTTTCTCACTCACTCATTCCCAACCCTACCCTCATCTCCTCCCTTCCTCTCCACACCAACTCCCTCTCTCCTCCCTACCCTTTTCAAAAATTCCCCTCTTTAAAGGCTGGTAACGCATTTGTAATTTCTGTGATGTTGCAAATATCTATGAGCGGTGATGATCACTTACCATCAGTTGAACCGCATGCTAGTTTGACAGCCTACTTAATAATAGAAAAAAAAATATAGTAAATTTGCAATTTTTTATAATAATAATAATAAGCTACCGTCAGATTACAACAAAGGCGCTAAAGAAATAAAGAAGCTGAGTAAATACCACCTTCTAAAAACTAAAATAATGCGCGTATAGAAAACACAAACTACTCTGCTCCTAATAGTAATAGGAGCAACAGATGTAGTAAGTAAAAGTTTATACAGGTACATAGACCAAGTAAACATAACAATAGACATAACGATCCTGCAAAATCAAGCAGCAAATAGGCGTAAAGTGGAAGTGTTTATGCTTCCGTGTGTGTGTTTTCGCGTTTCGTCCGGTGAGTAAGGTGGCCGGTGGCCCATCACTCTCGCCCTCTCCACCCTTCCTACCTCTGCCTCCATCCCCTCCCTTCCCCTTCCCGCTCTCGCTCTACTTCCCTCCTGTTCCTCTCCTTACCTTTCCTCCTCTCTCCTTCATTCAAAAATCCCCCTCCCCCTTAAAGGCTGGCGATGATCGCTTAACATCAAGCGATCCGCTTGCTCGCTTGTCAGCCTAATTCTTAAAAAAAGAGCAGCCATACACACAACAACCATGCTCAGTAAAGTATTAAGACACTGTATTTGTGGACAGTACACCAAACACACAGAAGCCACATCAAACACACATAAGCCACAAGATATGTCAGCACCAAACACGCAACAACAATCACATACGCTAAGATTGCGGTGAGGTACACCGCAATCTTCTAATACACAACTATATCAACATCACATACACCAAATAGACTAATTCATATATCAACCGAAACAAGTTTAATTATTTTCGAAGAAGATAACAAACGTGCACAGATGTAAAACAACAATTGGACAAGTAAATTAAAACCTCAAGAGATAAGATGTTTCTGGCAATATCCACAAAAAAAATCTATTAGTAATATACAATTTATATGGTATAGATACATATAGAAACCTATTATTAAAGCTTGTTATTAAAGATTAAATTAATCTTGAGAGAAAAATCCTTTGCCGTAACTTATTTGACGACTAACGTAGCAATGGTTGCTTAAAATTTTTGGTGGGTACACAAAGTTGTTCCGAAAATAATTCAGCACTATCTACCAAACCAATAGTTATACTCAAAAATTTCGGCTATATTACGCCGGTCATATAACGGTAAGAAGTGGTAATATTTACATCGTGATATTTAATCCGCGTTTCGTCCGGTGAGTGAGGTGGCCGGCGGCCCATGCCGCTCACTCCCATCCTGCCTTCCTCGTTCCTCCTTCTTTCAAACATTCCTTCCTTAAAGGCTAACAACATTTTCAAATTCTGTAATGCTGCAAATGCTGACCGCTTACTATCAGTCGAGCCAAAAAAAATCATAATATACAGATGTATACTGAGATCTGTAAGCCAGGAAACGTAAAAACTTCCTTTTAATGCTCTCTATGTGGGATTTAGAGGTTCCATAATATGGATTCCAAACCTGTGATAATCTGCATATTCGAGGTGGCGGCGTATGAATGAGGCGTATAAGATTTTAATCGGCTTTATATGTTGAAAGTTATCTGATACCCTTAAAATAAATTCTAACATATTGTAGGATTTTTATATTCTATTATGAATATGTTCAATAAAAGAAAGCTTAGAATCATGTATTACCGCTAAATCTTAGATAGAGCTTACTTTTGTTAATAATGTACCTTAAAGTGTGTATTTAGAATTTACTATACTTGATTTACGTGTGAATGATGTATTAAAGCATTTAGCAACATTCAAATTGAGCCTATTAAGTAAGCAGTATTGCTCATTAATTTTTCAATTCCTCACATTCCTCAAACATCTAGAAAATTATTTATTTTCTTTGAGATCTTCCTATCATCCGCGAACATTATTATTTTTGAATTGTGAAAACACGAGTTAACATCATTATTGAAGACGACAAACAACAAAGCACTAGCTTAGCATAAGAAGAAGATGAAGAAGGAGACAGAGATAAGGGGGAAATGGGTATCTTTTTTCCTGGGACGGGTTATTTATTAAACTGACGCTAGAAGTCAAGTACCGGAAAACCAAAAACGATCATAAATATAATAATTTATTTCACCAAAGAAGTAGTACACAATTTTAAAATTAAAAATAAGTAAAAACATTAGGACAAAAGTAAGCGGCTCAGCATAACCTGAAACGGAATGTGTATCCCGTAGAGTGGTGATTTTCAGCCACACCCTGGGGTTATGTGTGGGAACGTAGTGTAACACCCCTATCGCCAATAGCAACCTTCAAGCTTAGAACTTCTAACAATTTGTTACCATTTACAATAAAGTTAAATTGAAGTAAAATAACATTAATCTGCAAGGAAAAATTAAAAATTTTTATGTCAAGTTAATTATCTAAAGCCATGCTTGCACATTACTGCTTCATAACATGGTAATCGTACCACTACAATTTTTATTCAAATAATTGATAAGTCCCAGCCAATAATAGAAGCAAACTCTGTTTATTACATATTTCCAAGAGAAATAAAATGCCAGAATGCGTATCAATAACCTTAAGACTAAGCAATAAACTTAGACAATACAGTACACCTGGGAAGGTTTTATTGCCCTGTAAAATAAAATACGTACTGTTTATCGACCTTAGCTTTATTTTAATGTCGTCAATAAAAAGAAAAGCTGACGAAAGCTCCGGGTCGTACTGAATTTTCCAACAAAGATCGCCCTTCACTCTTCGCCTTTTGCGATTTGATGAAAATTATTTTCATTATGATAACCAGATATTGATGATTCCTTGCACTTTGGCTTCGCATCGTTTTAGTATCGAATCTATTTAATTTGCACGAGGAATTTAATGATTAGATTTTAAGAAAAAGATTGTATTTGAGCTCTCATTGACTGTTTATTGTAAATCCTAACAACAGTAATTGTAGTTCAAACGAAAATATATTTTACTTATCACATACATATAAATAAGGACTCTAGGAAATATCGAATTCCACTAAAACTAGACAATTGTAAAAAGCTTTTAAATTTTTAAACCTTAAACTGTGAATAAACTGTGGACTATATATGCAATCATATTGAAAGAAGATTGTGCTGTACTTGAGACGTAAAAAACTATTTTTATGCAAAAAAAAATATTAGGTCTCCTCTTCCTTCTTTTGTTGTCAAAGGCAAACAAACGAGCAAGCGGCTCAACTGATGGCAATAATAGTGATCACTTTACGCTGATTTTCTGTGAGGTCATGGTACTTAACCGGTTCGAGCCGGCCCATTCATCAGCAGCGGGAACTGCTGCATGGCTCTACCACCGAAAATTATACATATAAAAATTATATATATAACGCCTATTAGTCACTAAATTATATCTATCTGCAAGCAACGTCCTACATAGGGTCACCAATGATTATACCTGATGATTACGATTTACCTACTAGTCACAAAGTTCAAACTAATGTCTGTATTCATGTTTCTTAAGTTCTTTTATTAATGTATCTAATTAAAAAGCAACGGGGAGGGCTATAATCATTTATACGATCACATTAATTTTGTAACGATAATTCGAGGTTACTAGACTACTTTGGATATTTATACTCTTTTTAGCGTAAAACCACAATTTCAGATCTGATCAAAGAAATATACGTACGAGGTGTGATGAAAAACTACGGTGAATAATTTTATTGCGGGCAAAGTATTAAGTTTACATCAAATTTAAATCTCCTTCAAAGTACTCTCCTTGGCTAGCGATGCGATTATCCCAACGTTAATACCATTATTGACCTTAACGTTTGACTTTGACTAACGTGCCTTTTTAGGACGAGGAGAACCACTCGTTTTCCATTAGGAACTCTACAATTTTTTTCAGGATTATAGCCATACATCCAACTATCATCTCCAGTTATAATTTGGCCCATGAAGTTCGGATCTGCATTAAGACAACCCTTAAACTCCAACTCACACACGATTTTCCTTCTGCCCGTCACTCAAAAGTCTGGGGAAGAATTTCGCTCTAACTCGTCTAATTTGCAAATCATCGGTGAAAAAGATTTTGCACGGACCCGTACAAGATGTTTATAGCCTGTTTGATTGAACCATTTTGCCATTTCTTTCACGTTTTCATCGGTTTTTGAGGTCGAAGGACCTCTCGACCTTTGCTCATCCTCATCCGATTCATTACCCGCTTCTCAATAAATCAGATAATCGAACGTATTTATTAAAACGGACTTAGGTACAACAGTTCCTGATTTAAAAATTCATTCATAGTATTTTTTCTGTTTGCCTAACTTGCACGCGCAATTCTGTGAGCGTTATAGGCTGTAAAAGAAGTATAAAGTTTGCTTCACGGTTTAATATATGGAATATAAAGTAACTTAGTACTATTTTACCGATTTTATCGCATTCGTTTTTTTTTAATGAATAAAGACACGTGAACAAGATACTTCTTTCAGTTTGAGCAACCAAAATATGAACTCTTTTGAACCTTGATTGTTGACTTGTCTTTTTGTCAAAACTAGTTGTTAATGGTATGTTCAAGCGCATTGAGAATTTTCGATGCAAGTAGCTATGAGTAATTGCATTGGATACGTATAAGTATCATGCTAAAAGAACAACAACTCAACTTTTACAGACTATTTTATCCCGGGGAATACCCACACTTGCACCTATTGGTCCGATAACGAAACCCTATATGCTATTATTAGTCATTTATTTTTAATAGTTTATAATAATATCTTCTTATTTTAAAATAAACATTTAGCATCTTCTGTAACTGAAACTGGGGCATAAACAGAAACAGTAGCAGCTGCAATAAGCCGTTTAAATA
>DWHQ01000859.1:0-12209 GCA_018247955.1 Eurytides marcellus marcellus | reverse complement strand
TTCACGCCGATTTTCTGCGAGGTCGTGGTACTTATCTGATTCGAGCCGGCCCATTCAGCAGCAGGAACAGCTGCGTGGCTCTACCACCGTCAAATATATTTAAATTTGAAATTCCCGACGCCTCAAATACTTTTAGCGTTCACGGACATGACACAGATGTCCCAATGCCATTGTTAAACTGGACTATCGATAATTATTCAATTCGATTTGTTTATATGGAATTTAAGACTAAATCAAATAGCACTTAATTCCGTGAATTTGTTTTAATTAATATTAGAAGGGTATATTCAGGCGTGCAACGATGCAACATCAAAGGGTTAACTGGCAAATTAGTTTTACAGGCCTGAAATTCCCGCCGACGTGTATGAGATGGGCGTAATTACGGAGCGCTCAGTGAGTGGGTGGGGTCGATATAGTGAGGGAATTGGACCATCCATCTCGCAAACTGAGATAACTCATTCCTGTTCGTCCCGCTGTAATGTCGATATTAGGCAAGCACTGATTAATTCGAAATTCAGTGACGAACAATGTCGTTACTGGATTATTTCGTCTTCAGTTCGAGGGATGCAAAGTTTCATCGGTAATAGGAAGAAAAACGACAAGTTTTTGGTTTCTACATTGAAAATGCGAACTGCACATTGACAAAATTAAAACTCGAAAGTAACTTAAGCATATGCTATAACAAAAATGAATAGACTAGTGTGATGTGATATCAATAAATTTTGTTTGATAAACATTCGTCTACTTCTGCCTACCACTAATTAATTATATTAGATTTTTAGGTAAAAATAAGACCACAGCGGTGTGCTGATATAGGCCTGTATGTCTGACACGAATTAGTGCTTTCAATTTATTTAAATCTTCAATATCTTGCTGTTTCTGCGTTACACTTGTCGCTAGAGGTACAATGCCTAGATTATCTACTCCCAGTAATACCTCTAGAAACATTGCCCTTTGAACTAGAATATAAATATAACAATGTTCATACATTAATAATAACTTGATATTGTCTGATACATCCCCAGGCGGACTCTGCAAAAGAGTTTAGTAGTACTAGAACAATATAGATTATTAAAAATATCCAAGAAAGATTAGATATTTGCGGGAGATTCATTTTATCTATATTAATGTCTCGCGGCTACTTCTCTTGTCTAAATATCAGCCCATTCAAACAAGTTCATCCTACGACTTGACATAAAACCAACATATAAATATATATAAATAGTCCTATGAATATACTGACGAGGGACTGGTACATATCTTCTGCTCCTAAATATATCCAATTCGACAAGCCGGACAACTGGAAATCTACGGGTATTGTTAATTTCTATGGAGAGCGATAATCAACATCACGTACCTTACGTTTTCTAGAAAATATATCACATAACTCATATTTTGATGTATCCTTAACAAGTAAACCACATAAAAAATGGCTCATGCTTCTTTATAGTTCTTAGTAAAAAGTGTAAGAAAGTGTAAGAACTTCCAGTAACGAAGCCTAGTCAAATGTTATCTATAGATCTATACATACACCCTACAGGATGCAAGTGAAAGCTTAAGTTTAAGAGGGGGGAAGTCGACTAACCCCGTTTTCAGGCACACCCACACTCACAAACAAGGCGCAGGGTTGTCGCAGTGTTGTAAAATATCTTATATTTATCAATAATCATTTTTCTTTCACGATCATTGTAGTACTCAGTACACAAATGTTTTATGTTTCAACTAATTTATAAATTCCTTGTTATGACTTTAAAAAGAACAGAGTCGAGAAATCAATGCCTTTTTATTCATTTGTACGGGGCAAACAAAGCCATGTAGCATTTCCCAAAGGTGGGCGAGCTCACAACCGGGCATATTTACTTTCCTCGTTGATTCACGTACTTCGCTCCCATTTCGTTTTAATTAAATTTCACGGCCGATTGCGCGGGAAAAACCCCGAGGTACAGAGATCGGGTGGGGGGCAGCCCTGGCTAGACGCCGACGCTGGTGTGCACCCCCGGCCTCCCTTTCAAGGTCGGCGCGGGTGGGCTTCGTGCGAGAGCGAGACAGCCATATAGCCACCGGGAAAGTGCAAGCGAATGCGCAAGAGAAAATCAATCTTGCACGGGGCGAGGGGGGCGGCTGGAAAACTAGGTGAACCGTTTCGACCGTCAGGGCTGTACAATACCGACGTAAGCCGGAGAGGCGTAGACGAACACACCAACGGCCTATTTTCTAATACTGTTTAAAATTTTTACTGTATGCATTGAAATACGGGCTTTTACTGACTCTTACCGACTATATAATTTCAAACGTGACTTTGAAGATTATTTTCATCAATTTTTCGCAATTTCCAGACATGTTTTTGTAACGTAATCGATACACCTTACATTCGCCACTAATTGATACGTCGACATAAAGATTATTACGCGGGCGCCTCATCGATTTTACTCGGAGGGGTTGTTCGAAATTGACAAGCATCCCCCACTGTTTAACTATTCACATGTATACATGTATGCAACCCTTTTGTCTAATTCCACACTATGCCAGGATACTGCCGTATTCAGTTTACACGGAACACGCGATAGAAGTTTCAGTGCTTAATTGGGGTTCAGTACAATGCAATTATTAGAGTGGAGTGAATTGAATAAATATATTTTGATTAGATTTGATATGAATTTATAAAAACACTGTAACAATCTTGAAGCAGTAAGTGATTACTGATCACAGAGTTGTTTCGTAAAATTTTAATTAATCTTGTCTACGGTTCCACGGAGTACTGTTGCGTTTACAATTACAAAATGGCTTTCATTATTATTTTTGCCATTCCTTTTGACGATCTCCATGTTGCCCAATGGGTAGTTTTTCTAATCTTATTGGTACTAATAGTGTTGTTAACATTGAGACTTTTTCATGCATTAACTTAAATAAAAGTTAAAGTAACAGCCTATATATGTCCCACTGCTGGACACAGAATTGCTCTATACTGAAGGCACGAATACAAGGGCACTGCACACAGTCCGAGTGTGGATTGACAGACTTCACTTTATTGTTTCTTAAAACATGCAGGTTTCCTCGCAAATTTTTCCTTCACCTTCACTTAATATTGTTAATTACTAATTAACAAATTAATTGGTGCCAACACCGGAATTTAATGGACACTGAGTTACGCAGCTATACCACATTAATTTAATTGACTAATAAATTTAATGCCAAAAAAACTGTTTAGAGCCTTCAAAGCTTCAAAGTGGTTTAGAAACGATAGGTCTATATGTACCTACCTTGTGTTGTGTTTCACTAATATGTGTATATAAAATTCAAACTTACTGTAAGTTCTATCATTACATATGGAGTGCAAAACAGGTACGTTCGCTACGTGTGAAATAGGATCAATACGCACATGGCTACCCTGCAAATTTGCGCCCGAACCGGGGTAGATTATAACATGCACAACTACCCCCTATTCAAATTCCACGGGGGTGGCGGCGGGTTTTGTTTTACGTGTGCAATATACGAGTATATTTATGTATGGCTCCGTGGCGGGGTGTTACTTCGCTACCCTCCCACCTCACCCTGCCAAATACACCTCAAACAAGGTACGCTTTGATTTTTCGACGGTGGAATAAATTGCAACGCATGATTAAAATGTTCTCTTAAATAGTATTCGTGATACGAAAGTTTAATATCTTACCAAGAACAACATTAGTTAGTTTAACATAAACATTTACGTAAACACTTTTCCACATACGCTGAGATTTATGAATCTTATAAATCATGATATTCATATGTGATATAAATATTTCTCGTCTGTTTGTTCAAATATAGAATTGATTTAGACAATCCACCTGAAAGCAGGCGTTTAGTCTATAATGAGCGTCAGAAAATAAACCATTAAACAAAATATTAATAAAATACTAAAATACTACATAAAAAGAACGCGCGCTTTGTAAGATAAAGAATCAGCCCTATACTTCTGTTCTAGCTCGATTATCCTAATGAATGAGCAATTCAAATGTCTAATGGCTTCCGATGTCATTGAACGTTATCTATTAGATATTATAGTGATCTAGCTAACGATTTCTAAGAACAGATACATTGTAGAGTTGTTTTTTGTTTCGACCGACGATAAAAATTATGTGAAAAAAATTGTCAAATCGAACTTAATAGAAATCAAATTAAGAGTGATGTTTTCCGTAAATCTTAAGTGTCAACTTTTGGCTAATGTCTTCTGACTTAAATTGAGTCATTTAAAATTTATTATACCTTTGTCACAGCCTTACCTAATTCTATCCTGCTTGATGGCAAATCATGATATCAACATAGCAAATAAATACACTAGGTCAGTTAAACGCTATGCAATATTGTCTTGAATAATAACCATAGTAAAAGAGAGTGATAGAAGTCTATCGCTCTCGTTTACTATAGTTATAGTCAATTCAGTTCTATTAATTAATACTATTTAATACCAATTAATGATAAAGTAAATGCACATGCTTAGGATCAACATAGGTAGAATCATACATTAACTGTAACCTTAATCAACTCGAATACGCGCACTTTGCAATACTTTAAATAACGAAATATTGAACCGAGAATTTCTATACCACACTATAGAACATACAATCGATACTCAACTCAGATCTATTGGGTACAAATAACAACGCGACAACGATTAGAGATATTTGTAGATTTTTAAACCATGCGTCAGTAAAGAAGTTATTGTTTATTCAATTCAAATTTGACTAGTAAAATTTTTGTTTTTGAACTCTTATAAATACAATAGGGAACAATTGAGTTATAATTAAATTGACATATGCGGTTTGAAAATGATTATTATTATGGCAATCTTTATAATGAAAGTCAAGTTTATGTGTTTTTTAAAAATGATGATCATTAATTTATTTAAACTATGTGGTAATTTTATAGCGTTTATGCCTACATAAACGCTATAAAATTACCACATAGATAATAAAAGATTTTATTTTGTTGTATTGTAATTCTTATAGTGCTTAAGAAATCTAACTCATCTCATAACGTTTCAATAGAATGTAAACCATAATATCAATAGCGTATTGATTTTCCCATCGCCACATATCAGATTTAATTTGCATTTGCTCAGATAATTTATATTCTAATATTGTGAGAAATATACCTATATGCTTTCGAAGTAGACGAAAATATTCAGTGTTATAATTAAATTCCAGTTTACAACTGATGATAAAACGATACTACATGCATACATGGTATTATTAAAATATTTCACTAGTTGTTCGGTTATAATGTAGTGTAAATTCAATAGGCCGTTAGCTACCCTGCCCTATATTGCGTATAGCCGATAGTGGTAGCTGTGGCAGGTCGGTGGCTGGGTGGTGGCAAAGTGGTGGTAGGGTGGTGGGCGGTGGGCGGGTTGCCGGGCGACAATTCGGTCGATAAGGACAACGGGCGGCGATGCGTTCGGCACCAGCCCCAAACGCACCTAATGCGGCCCTACAGGCTTAATAACGACGCTCCTTCATCTCTACAGTACGAACTAACTTTATACGGGTATATGACGTAGATTATTCCCTAACTAGCTGCTGCGTACGGCTTTGCTTTTGCTAACTTTATACGCTATAAACTATAAGGCAATAAATCCCGATATCTTTTTGTGATTTTTGTTTCCATTTCTATGATTTACTTTTCAATCTACTATGACCATATTTATTCACGTTTTATCACATCACGATGTTAGTGGACGGCTCTTTAGGGATTTAAAGCAAGTCTTAAGTAATATAATCCGTCAGTAATATAAATAAAGGTTGTGATTCGTATTTAGTTTTCAACGTGAATTGAAATGATATACAGATTTGTATGTTGGAGAGAATATAGCATTTTTATTCGATGAAACATTGTAATTTCGGCATCTCTAACGGATCAAGATAACTTTACCACGAACAGGTCAACTAAAGTACGTAATTCCATATTTATGGACAAAAGGTTTTGTGAAAATCAAACATTTCTGCGAACGTCTTAAGTCATAAGACAAACAAAAACGAAACCAGCGGTCTCATTTATACTTTTCTTTTAAATAATAATTTCACTATGTCAATTTACATTGGTATGAAGGCCAAAACTTAGGTTCAAATAGATGCGGTCAGACGATCAGTCAAAACAGATGAAATTAGATTATTATATGTCGATTATTTAAAAATGTTTGCTCCAGTTTTTACTTTTTTATTATTAGCATTGTTAGATGTCAAAGATTATTTTAATCTGCAAGAAGAAATTATACTGAACGCTGAAAATTTTCTTTTTATTCAAATTTTACGTCATGTACAAGTAAAAAAATACGAATTTAAACCGCCTGGAATTTACACACAAAACGTTTGTACTCTTTGGAAGACCCAGCAGAGTAAGTTGCAGTCATTACTGCATTCTGGTTTGACAGACTTCACTTGAAGACATAGCAAGAATTGCGCCGACATGTGAAAAAGCTAAAAAAGACCATTTTACAAATAAATAAAAAAAAACTTATATATTCAATCACTTTTTTATAAAATAAATATACATCCTGCTCTCCTAAACTGGTCACTGCCCACCTAAGTCTACGTTAGTGATACATGTACAATTTGTACTTATAAAGTTTATTAACTTATATATTTATAAGTACCAATTGTACAACTGAATTAACTTAATTATAAAATGTAAACTATAGAATGAAATAAAGACAAAGAGTATTGAGTATTCCCAAACTCAGTTGAGTCGGTTCAAAGCACTGAGGGGCGCTGTGCTGTAATGAGCAATGCTTTCGTTCACCATTTCACCCGACTTGTGTGTCCATCACTAAACGTTTTTAAGAGATACAGTGACGAGACTAGCATATTAAGCCACACGCTTATCCTTAACAACACAGCGCAGCATCGAGCTTTTATTTTTACACTGGTAACATTGCTCTCAACGGGAAAACTGTAAACATAATATTTTTTTATTTTTTTTTTAAATAATGCTTACAAATCTATGGGGGTACAATATCCGGCGATCCACCACCTTAGACGGACTCTACAAGAGAGTCCCGTCACTTGCAGGAACAAAAGCAAATACGAAATTGAACAGACGATCTATTATAATAAAAGAAAAAAACATAAGTAAAAACAAAGTTGAACAGACGATCTGTAAGCAAGTTACCAGATACCAGGAATATATAGGGCTAAAGATTCAGAAGCGAGCCCATCTAACAGACTAACGAGGCCTCGGGCCGGCCGTGCATATAACGAGATTCACCCCGCAGTCGAGTGTCTTCAGCGATCCATCCTTATCAACGTTTCAGCATCACGCTCCGGCTCGTAAAAGGCTTTCGAAAAAGGGGCAAAACTCCAACGGGGAATGGTACGCTTCGAAAGATAACTGAGCTTTTGAGTGTACCTCACGTGGGGTATAGATGCTTCAGAAAAGAGGGGTGAAAAAGGCGTTAGTAATATACTTTCACGTTTTTAAAATGGTGTTGGATATTTTATAAACGTTAAATAATTTTTAAATTATTTAACGTTTATAAAATATGCCATGAAACATTGTTTTTTAATATGAATCACAATTCAAATAAAGTCAACATTATATTTATTGAGAACTACTGCAATTACCCAATAAATGTCTTTCTCCTTTAGCCTAGGACTTTACTCTTACTGTACGTGAGAGCGCACGTAACAATGACAATTTGAAAACGATAAATTAATCTAAATAAAGCTGAAGCAGAATAAATTAATGAATACTAAGGGAATAGGTAGGAACTATTCAAATATTCGATCCTGGCAATAAATAAATCAACGTTCCACTTTCCAGGAGTCGTCGCAGGCACTCCGGGTGCAAACTTCCTCGACCCCGGTTCTCACGCACCGACGGGTGGCGCACTGCCACCCTCCACCCCCGTAACCCAAATCCCCTCCCCCACCGTCTAGCCCCGAAACGACCTCGAAAAGTCGAGAACCCGAGGTCTTAAAGGAAAAACTCTCGCAAATTCAACCTATTGAGACAGGTAACAAATGAGCTGCAATTAGACGTCATTGTAAAGTTCAAAGTCTGCCTTTTATTTGGATTCTTTCTGTTGCCCAATACTTTAACTTTCATCGGCAATAAAATTATTATTTCTCATGCTGGGATTGCTTCCCGTTGATTATAGTTTAACCCAAGACTCTACTGATAACTTAATATGAAATTTCAATGAGGTGTCATTCTCTCAGTCGTACTATTTCTATGTAATTCAACCGAAGGAAGAGTAATTTAACACGTTTAGACGTTATATTCAGCATTTAAAACTGTTTTATGATTAGGCCCACCAACATTAATTATTTAGTCGAATGAATATGAATATACTTACGTTAACTATATACCTTCTTTTTATACTTTGTTTTCGATAACCAACATTTCTGCGAGCTTAAAATATGGTTTTCTGTGTTATTTATTTTGTCAGTCACTCTGCTGCGTCTGAATTTAAGGCATCAATCAATTGAGACAAATTACCGAATATGTAACTAAAAACATTACAAACGTATTATATTCTACTTTTACTTTTATTTATTACATATTTTTTTGGTGCGTGGCATTCTGATCGTATGTGCAAGCGTGTTGCTTACTATAACGATCTCCTTGCCTCGTTATTTAATTCCATTACACTGTAATAATTTGTCTAATTAAACATATTTACAATATATATATAGAAGAGAGAACGGAGTAAAAATATTAATGTGAAATTTCGTACACTCAATTTAGTAATTTATTACAAGCAAATAATAGATCGCGGTTATTACAAGCACGATCAATCTTTGTCAGTGGACGAAGTGGAAAATACAGAAACCTTACCCAATTGCGGTTGGAGGCAAAAATTTTCACTACCAAGTCGCAATCTGTAGCGGGACTTGTAATTCCGATATCGCTTTTATGCATCGAGACGGTCGGCTTTGTAATCGATTTAGATGATCATAATAACGTAATAAAAGTAAACTTATCTCAATCGAAATCAAGATAATCTAACGAAAATGATAATCACCGTTAGAATATATAAGAAAGGTTTAGATGATACACAAAAATATTTTTCATTTTGCATTTATGGTTTAAAGATCTTTTCTAAGATTCTCATAAAAGCATTTCCCGACAGTTTCGACTGTTCTCGAATGTACTCTTAAAAACAGCATTGTACAAGTTGCTTTATATGATAATGCATACATGTGCGTTAGATGCTCCAATGTAAACAAAAATGTTTTCTAACTTTACCAGGAAGCGTTCGCGATCAAAATATGAAGACAAACATGTTTGCGAACGAAAGATAATGAATGCACTCGTCATTTTGTTTTTAAAAACACAAAACCCACCGATTAGATAACCCACGACATAATGAAATCGCATCGGTATCAAACGGCACGTGTAAAGCTTTTTTTTTATTCATTTTTGAATAACTTTGCTTATGTTATAAAGAATATTTATCAACTTAGAACAAGTTCTTATAAATCGATAGAGTTAATCATGCAACGACAACCGTAAAACAGAAAATAAATAAAACTGAGGCATTGTTTTATCGTTTTAAAGACGTCGTTTTAAAAATTTAGCACTTTGTTACTTTTGATTTTGTTTAATGTATTCAACGTGAACGATATGCGACTGTTAATTCATACAATTCCAATATTCCTCCTAAAGGGGTAGCCCAATATTTTATAGGTATAAGTTTAGGTCAGCATTTAGCCTTTTAGCCTTGCCATATGGCAGGTCTCTGGTGTTGTTCGTTTAGAGGCGGCGATCTTTCCATCCATTTAACTACTTAATCTACTTCCAACTTATTTATACTTTAATAATTTTACAGAATGAAATGCTGCAACGTACCGAACACAGACAATATTTGTTACCTAAAGACTTGAGGACAGTTGAACGAATAAAAACAGAAGTTATCGGTAGTAATTGATTTATTATTTTGGACAACCTAAAGCGTCTGTTGAGTCAAGTTGTAATAAAAAAAAATCAGCAACTCTTTAAGGATTGTTAGTAATGTATCAATTTTTACCGTAATATGAAAAAAAATCTGATATTGACAATAGAAGAAACCATTTATATTTGATGGATTAGAAGATACACTGTCATCCAAAACAAAAACTAAACGACCTAGCGGTTCACCTGATGGAAAGCAATAACCACCGGCCATGGACATGCAACTTTGAACGTTTAGCAAACGCGTTGCCGGTCTTTAAGATAGGAATTTTTATACGGGAAAGGCAGGAAAGGACAGGGGTAGAAACAAGGGAAAGGGGAAGCTAGAAAAAGAAAAAGGAGGAAGTTGGACCACCAGTCACCTCACTCGCCAAATGAACCGCGGAAGCATAAACACTATCACTTTACGCCCATTTTCTGTGAGGTCGTGGTACTTTTTCGGTACGAGCCAGCCCATTCAAATCAGCGGAGGCTGCAGCGTGACTCTACCACCGTGAAGAGTTCAGATTCAGATTTTTGAAGTATAATTCGTCGTTTATATGAATATAATTGAATATAAATTCATAATAATTGCAAAGAGTTAATAATCAATTAAACCTTACCCGATGTACAAAAGTCAACTTTCATTGCTGCTTTACGAGTACATTCGAGTACGTATTTCATTGTGTATTCCCGTAGACCATCGATTCATAAACTTGACACTGTCTAACAGTGATTGAGATTGAGATATAACGAGCTCGGCATTGCGCTGCGTTTATCACCCAGATATTTAAGATGGTACATTTCTATCTCCAGTAACGCAGACAACATCGCCCTCCAAACCGGAACATAGTAGGGCTTTCACATTGCCGCTTGCCGGAACTGAATTATGAGCGTGTTTTTCACGATAGGTATACACGAATACGTTATCGGGGGGAAGGAATTGTGCAACGACCGCTCAGCCTTCAAAAGATATTTATATGCGAAACTTTATCACGGCGAAATGTCAACGACCCCTTTATCGATTTAGCGAGATTTCGCGGACTTGCACGTCCGCGACATCGCTGACGCCCGATAAACGTCGATAATATAATTAATGAGATATTGGCGCATGGATACAGTTCCGTTTATAACTCGTCTCAAACTCCTACCACTAATATGACAAGTCTCATAGCGGAAAAACCATATAACAATATAATATCCTCACGACCGATTACGACCACGGCAGTTGATCTACAGAGATCAGACAATATAGATATATAGATATATGACGGAGTACAAGCATTTGCGCAGACACAGGTGCACTCACTCTTCCTTTACTCATAGCCCGATGGGAAGGATAACTGACACGACCGGGGAGAGATCAGGAGTAGCGGCGGTGACATTAAACCGTGAAAAAATCAGAAATACCATACAGCCGTAACAAATAGGCAAAAAAGACGTTTATGCACTCCATCAAAAGGGTAAGCTAACTCAATGTTCAAGAGTGTGCAACTCATTTTTCATTTCTTTGGCGTCTTGAATTTGTATGGACGACTCCAAACGTACTCTAAGATGCTGAAAACTTTATAAAACATAGTATAGTAGTATAAACTGACATATAAGAGAACATAAAAACAGACTGTTTTAGATATCTGGATGATGAATGACAGAAGTTAGACGAAAATTTGAGAGCATTGCTCTTCTGGTCTTTCCGTTCATAAAAACAAGAACTGTACAAAGTTCAAATTAAATTTTGTGTACAATGAACTGATAATTTTTTGATTCAACTTACATTTCACCTTTAGTCTTACATTTTCACTTTTCTTACCATAGTATCAAAATAAACAAATTTATTGACGAAATTACTAGAACAATATACATGACAAAAATTCCGATGCAACTCTCATATCGTGTACTTTTATAGTAATGGACTGAAATTTTACGGAATTCAAAAGCCGTGCATATTTTAGTTAAATGTCTGAACAATACTAGAACTAATAAAAAATTAACGCGAAAGCATTTTTATACATTACTGATGACGTGAATGTTTTTTATATATTACATTAAAGAATCTGTATTAATATTGGTTCAAACGATACCTCTATTGTAAGTTTTTCAGCGTATCGTTCTGAGTAATCAAATAGGTGAATATAGCGCGTAGGCCTCAGTTTTATCTTCCTAAATGTGATTTATCGATAGCGATATGTGGTATCATTTAAATTTTCTTTGTAGTACAACCATTGACAATGTTAAACTCGCCATTTTTTATTTGGACCATCACGTAAAAATCTGTTACAATATTATTGCACTCACCCAACTTG
>DWHQ01000858.1:0-12211 GCA_018247955.1 Eurytides marcellus marcellus | reverse complement strand
GGCCGTAGTTCTTACCCGGTTCGGGTCGGCCCATTCAGCAGCGGGAACAGCTGCGGCTAGAGCCCCGCAGCAAGAAACAATAAGTTATGTTATATACGAATCAATTTATATGTACAAACAATACTTCCTCGGGTTTACAAATTACTTTCTTTTCTTTTTTAAAACACTGCCTCCACTGTAAGATTTTTATTTGTCCCGGGAATAGAACCCATGACCAGCGACGCCGAAGGCGATAGCTTAGCAACTACGCAAAAAGGGTCTTCAATTAGGTTATTGCTTATACATATATTTATTACTCAATACCAATGTATCCCCAACTTAACGCTCCATAATTATTAAAATTAAAATCAAGCACACCATCAATGAAGGACCGACAAATTGGAAGCAGTTTCTGCATAGATCGAAAAAAACAATAAATAATAAAAAAATTGACACTACTCGAGGTTTATATACTTCTTAGATCTCGGCCTTGTCCGTGAACACGAACGCTGTAAAGTATTCAAATATCAAGAATTTAAAATGCTACAAAATTATTATATCTTAATGATATTAAGATTGAAGTTAAATAATATAAATAGGGAACGTTCTAAAGCTATTTCATAATTCATATGTTAGCTAATAATTTATAGAGTTTGAAAGGTGAAAACGTAAGATACCACACTCTTGTACATGATAAAGTTAATTGACTTTTTGTGAAATGACCTCTTTTACTAGCCATCAACCAAAGCGTTACGTATCTAGGTTAAGTGCGTAATAACAGTAGTGGAATCGGCATTTCAGCTTACTCTAATCACAAATGTAATTTTCCTGTAAATGTACCATCTTGTGAATAGTTCACCAGAGTTGCTAAAGAAAACAACCAACAAACCGCAAACCCGTATCTAAGAATATTTTATCTTTTTAGTGACATTATCCAGGGGAACAGGAAGAAGTGTCAACCTATAGATAACGAAATCGCATGCAAGGTAAAAAATTGCACTATACAAGAGATCAGCTTTTAATCAGACACAGGTTTATCCTCATAACCCGATAGGACATATACCCGACCTGACTGGTAAGAGATCAGGCGCAGAGGCGGTGACATTGAATCAACCTCTTAGTAATTAATTCTCCAAGCCACCGCTAGATGGCGTCAACTACTTGTCAAAACCGACTTTCTAAATGCCCATCCGACGTGTGAATTATTTTTTTTTTCTGGCAATTGAGTAATTTCAGGTTGCCCTAACATAACTAAGAAACAATAATAAAACACTCTCCGGGATTGGCACCCACGACATATTATATAGCAATTTTAAGCAATCGAACATTGTTGTATAATCAATCGTCGTTATTTAACGTCCTTTTTTATAGTCGCTTATAATCTGAGCTCTTCGTCATAAATACTGTATGTAATTGATTAGTGAATCCGCAAAGCGTCGCGACGTTTAAAGCATATTCTATCAGGAGCGTCGGGAATACGGAAATTGCTACGTGTACATGCATGAAAATCGGGAGTGCTGTTGAAGCTGTCAATGTGTTGAAATAGGCAATTACGATTGGAATCACGTAGCTGAAACGAGGCAACGCTATCTGTCTGAATGACATTGACGATCAATCTTTACGATGTATTGGGGATTTCCCGTGTCTTCTCTTACTTAGCTCAATTGGTTCAATTAAATGTCTCAATCTATACCTATGTAAATATTAATATCCAAGAACAACGTTGGAGATTTTTTTATATACACCAATTTTTATCAATACTACTTATGCTGATGGATGCAAACTATAAAAAAAAAATTACACCTTTTTAAAATTACAACCAAAATAAACAAACAAATTTGCAGAGAATTTGAATTAAATTATAAAACACTATTTGATTAAAATAAAGTAAATACAACATTTATTAAACTTAATTTAGCCCAATAACTGTTTACTATACATACAGATATACCATGCTTAGGATTGCTTGGCGCTTCAGGAAAAAATCTCCTTAACTTCCAACGAAACTAATTAAACGCTGATCTCAATTATTTAAGGATAACGAGACGTTCCCATCGTAAATTAATAAAGTCTATTTCAAGGAATATGAAACTCGAAATACAATTTTTGATAGACGTTTGTGATAAATTATTAATTTAATAATAGAGTGAACGTGACCTAATATTACTTAAAATAACATTGTCTATAGTATTTTTTATAAAATGCAAAATAATATATGTCATTGATTTTAGTGATCAGTGAAAGGTTCGTGGCTCGGTTTATTCATTTTGTCGAACTCTGAATCTTCTTTTAAATCATTAATTACGAGTAGCTCGGAGTGCTTTCATGTTGCAATAGTTTTAAATGGTACCGAACTGGACGAAATGATAACGTGATTTGCAAAATAATCCAAATTTAATGAATTTGTGATTAAAACGATACATTTAGATGCACATTAGTACTTTTAAGTCACATCAAAGGGATGGGATTAAGATAAAACAGAAATGCTTTCGCGACACGTGCCAGTATTCGAGGATGCCCTAGCAAAGCAACGCGACTTAAAAATAAGTCCTTTCCAAATTCCAACCTTACTCCTCTGAGGATAAAGTCGTCGGTTGAAAATTTTAATGACCGTAACTGCATTTTACAATTCTGTATTACGTGAGGGTTGACATTGCTACCAGACAGGGCTATCAAGGGATTTACTTTGTACGAGGGTATCTCATACAAACAACCATAGAAAAGTAAACAACAAGTATATGGCAAACGTTAAATACTTGTTTAGGTCCACTTATCAGACGAAAGACGAAAACACACGTGTTTATTTCAATCAACGCTTTGATAAAACAATCATCCAATCATGAAACGGCGTCATCAACTGATGCAAAAATTTTAACATTATCTGTTTAAAATAATAATAATTATAATCTTTATTTACATCAAAAGTTTACATTGTATAAAATTACAGTGATAATGTCTCCTTTTAAGCACACAGTGCTTGTGTTAGGAAACTCTGCTCTTCCTATAGTTAAAATTTTACACATAATACAATATATATACTCACTTTACTTCACTCTTAATGATCTACTTATCTTACATGCACAATTTTATAGTGTGTGTGTGTGTGTGTCGAAAATAATTGCATAATTATATAAACACGAAATTTAGGTCACCCCGATAATTACTAGTCGATGTTACGTTACAGTTACAATGATCAGCAGCAAAACACATGCATATTTTGCCTATTTCTGACCACAATGTGCTTGTCCAATTGATAGAAAAAACGATAAAAATTTAAAGGAGGTTTAATCAGGCATATATAAACAAGTTTTTATAATAAAAATAAAAGATACTTTATATAAATATTATAACAATGCCACAAACGATGTACATTATCTATTTGATTTTAGGGATTTTCCTGGTGTACATTAAAATTAAAAAATAAGAGATATTAAACTAACCTTGCGATATTAGTCTAATAAATAGCGGAGATGTCGCGTAATATATATCGAAATACATATCAATTTCTGCATGTCTTGTACAGGTACAGTCAGGTGAAGAGATCTTTTTCATTTATCCCGTGACAGGAATATCTTAGAATAAAATTATGGTCTAACAAATATATATCAAAATTAATTACTTATCATTTGTAGTAAGGTAAAAAAACTTAATGTAAACTTGTTTTATAATTTTGTTTTCTTTTTTTTTTTGCTGCCCCTATTGTAACATTGTAATATCTTGTGTTATAAGTTAATTTTACATACATAAATGTCACGTGGTCAAACGCCCAGACCCGAAACAATTATCTGAAGTTCATACTTATACTGTTCGTATTTATACTGTATGGAAATCGAACCCACGACCTGCGTCGTCGAAGCCAATTGCTTAACAACTGCATCAAAGGGGTCATCAATAACTAAGCTACAATTGCCATACCTCCGACGCCGAAGCCAATAGCTTAAAAACTGCGCCAAACGGGTCATCAAATTTAACATTATAATTACATAGTTAAGCTACAATTATGAAATAAAACAAATTTATGGATTCCACCACATTTTTAATTTACTTTATTCCCGACGGTACCAGCGTTCATGATCAGGGCACAGACTGAGATGTTAATCATCTTAATGACATAGTTGACCTAGGCTGCCGACAATTTTTCAATGATTTATTTTTATTACTAAGCTACAAGTTCAAGATTCTACCAGTCATAATGATACACATCGAAAACCTCGATGAAACTAAATCTCAAAAAAAGAAGTGTGATCTTCCTCTGCAATCGAGGTTTGTCTAAAAGTATTAATATGTTAAATTCTCATATTACTAGGAAAATCACTAATCTCTTCATTATGATAAACTGACTCGACTAAAATAAAAATTCCAAATTTAAATACGTAGAGCTGGCGAAGGTGACCAAACGAATCAAAGGGAAAGTTATTAAAATACATTACGCATTTTTATCGACAATGATCCAACTCCGAAGATAAAGTCTCAGTGCGAACTAAGTTTAAATTGGATTACTATGCAAGTAGACCACGTCGTTAAACGCTGCACGTAGGATGTTTCAATTTAACTTTTTGTTACTGAACTGCACTGGGACTTCAACAAAGTAAGAACTAGCTTTACGGCTTTCGCTTCATGTAGCCGACTTAACCGTTTGTCGAGCGAGTTTTTGTAATTTTAAATGCCACATTATCACGAAATGTTTTCGTGGGAGTTTCGTTTCGTTTGTTGTTGCGGCAACTTTTTCTTAATGTGATACATTTTGTTTGGCTCTAAAGTTTTATCGTATTCTTATAATCGCATATTACTTACAATTTTTTTACATATCGTGTATGTAGTAAATACTAAACTATTTTATCGCCAAGAAATAACGTACTCCGGTATAAGCATTGGTATAAAATGCAATGTAACCAGAGAAATTCTTGGATATGCTGATACACCATCTTATAGCTGTGGGTAACGAGTATATTGCAGAGCCAGGTGGAGTTATTGGTATGATTTTTTCCAGAGTCCTCCCATGATAGTACCACTGCATCTCCAGCTATTCTTTAGCCAAGAAGTAACGTGTACTAATATGTGTTTAAATCTCTGTGTGAAGAGCGCAGCACGGTACCAAGTTCTGTGTGGCACACACTACGGTGATTTGCTCCTCTCGACACTTCATCTCCTAAAAAAAAATATTCTATTAAACATTAAAAAAACGCAAGTATTATCCGTAAATAAAAACTTCTTTACATTCTTCTCTTTTTCTCTGTATTTTTCTTTTCGTTTTCTTCAAAAACGAATACCTAAGCAGCGGGATTTGCAATTTACAATGTCTTTACATACGCGCGATCGTGGATTCATATAATATAAAAATTTGTTGCATTAGGAAAGTGTCAATTAATAAATCCCTTTGGACGTCTGAGATATCCTCTCATTGATGCAACGAGGCGTTCACAAAAAATTAAAGCATCAAGGAAAATAATCTGAAGACGAATTGCAACCTTATTGAATTTACCTTTTTTTATGAATTGTTCAGTCAATAGTCCATAATATATAATAAGCACATGTCAGTATAACGAAATATTGATAATGATACTGATATCAGAAATACATACGATAAATATTCGACTGTACGTATGTATAAGTAACGTTAAACAAATTTAACGATCTTATCTGACGTTGCTACTTTCAGCCTATGCGGCTCTATAAAGCTTCATCGTATCACTAAAATTAAATGAATAATCGATAGAAATGAAGAAGAAACAGAGAAAAATGGATAAGAAAGAAGAAAACTCAAAGAGCTTATAGATTAAATACAGTTGTTGCACTACCGTAAAGTTTCTACGTACCACGCAGCAGGAAAGTTAAAAACAGCAAGCAATTCCTAATTGGGTATGACTATAATTTTACAGACAAAGAGATAGTTAAGCTATAAATTTATTATATGTTATAAACTTTATGACATATGCGCATTAAATACGCAATTAAACGTTACAATTTTAAACGGCAAACAAAGAACTTCGCCAGCCCGATTACCATAAAATGGTAAACATTATTTAAATTCGGAGATTTACGCTGCTGCAAAATTATGACAAATGATATCCCCGGAGTAAGATTTCGCAGGTTGGGCTTTACCCAAAAAGCAAACCTTAATACCTTCAGCCTTCTTTCGAACCACGGCATTGTTTTTGTTTATACTTTATGGTACGCTGTATGAACAATTAGTACACCTAAAGCGACATTTTATTAATTTTTTTATTATTTTTTTGTAACAATCTTTCATTTATACACCTTCATGTCAACCTACTCCATAAAAAAATGGTATGATGAACACATATGATCAAATTAGGGATGATGTTGATATTTTTAATGGTTCTTTAGCCTCTTTTAAAAAAAGATTGAAATAAGTTGTAGCCAAACGAATTTTGATTTTATTTTATTGTAGAGCTTATTCTCTTAGTCATTGTTCTTTTTTGTGTAATAATTTTTTTATAAGAATTCTTCTTTTTTAATAATAGACTTTTTATTTATTTTTCTAGCAGTGTAAGTTAGGGTGTGTCGTGTGCTGTTTTCATCTATTGTATTTTTTTGACATTATCATTGTGTTTCTTTCAACACAGATAAAGATAACGCAGTTTTTCTTTACAATGATCTTTATAATGAACATCTCGTTGTAAAATAAACCCTCACAAAAGGTTTTATGTGCAAGATGCCATTGCGAAGCAGCTGACCTTAATAAATAACTCCGATACTTCTTAACAGCTGCTACGAAATAATTTTTCCATTTAGTGATGTTGCTGCATTTGCTTTATGTGCAACTAAATAAATGAAATTAAGATTAAACTTGCTCAATCAATCATATAAGCGGGTACAGGGATTAATATTCCATTAAAATATTACTTTGTTTTACACAGCCTCCATTAACCGAAATTGATGTAAAGTTGAAAACTGAGTGTTGCTTTTAACTTAATGGGACGATTATTATATCCATATTATATTTTCACTCACAGCAGATAATTGCAATCTCTTTTGTAGCGTAAATTTATTGTATTGTTTCAATACATTTATAGATGTATTAAAACAATACAATAAATGACTGGTAGTGAATGCCAAATGGCATTAAGTTCGCCCTTTGTAATTAAACCTTTTATTGGTTTGCAATAAAGTTTAATTAAAATAATTGACTTTTAGACAACATTATATATTTAATTACTCGCTCTTTTATTCTATATACTAAAAATCCTACTTTTCAATGTACATTAAAAATACGTGACTTTTTCTGAATGTACACCTATTTGAAAGGTTTATGAATTTTACTTTCTTAAAGTTCATCTCCGATCTGAAACTATTGAATTAACTATCGCATAAACGGACTAGAAGCGACAGGATTGATTATTTCATGATCTAATGACTGATTAAACAAAATTATTTGATACAGCTTTACCAACATATAATATGACTCGAAAACAATTCGGTCGTTGTTGTGATATCATCAATTTGTTGTTATATACGTTTATATGTTATATATGTTTGTGTAAGTATATAAATATAGTTGATATACACATTAACGTTTGTTTAATAGTTGCATTCATTTTGTAATCGAATGCGAATTGTAAAATTCATAAAAAGTATAAAATACATTTGTTTACAGCTTTTCTTAAACTATTTTCTATGAAAATAAAACCTTTTGATATCAGAATGAATAATGCAGAGTCATTACAGATATCATCCCAGCAAAGGACTAAGAATCTACCTCACTTCTTTGTATGAAATCCGACCAGTAATATCGCTCCAAAAAGATGTCATTTTTCATAATGTCGGCAGCCACAAAAAGCTCCTGCTTTAAATGGTACCTTTTTATGGAAATCAAAGGAGTTCAATATGAACTTTCCCATTCAATTTTATTTTACATATAATTTAAGTATACTTTTCACAATCAGCTAAGCGTATTCTTAATTGAATTCGAAAAGATATGTGCAAGGGTAGGGTGGTATATGATTTGCTTTAGGCCTTCTCAAAATTACATCAGTCTGTGAGAACGATTGTTGGGGAATTTGCATTGTTTAATTTACTAATTTCTTATAAGAAAATTAAGGTAATAGTTAATTCCATCATAAGCCTCCCATCATAACAACGCAGTGTCATTTGTTGTTGTTAACTTAGTAAAATCTTCTAAAATCATGCGTATCTTTCAGATGCGCTCATCACTCAGAGATATAACATGGTTTATCTCTTTGCTTAGTAATTATACTATCATTTTCCTTTACACGCAAACACAGCACCTGCAAACTACCTGGCGCTGCAGGTACGTTCTCAGGAAGATATAACTGACAGACTTTATCATATTGTGTTGTATTTCTAGACGCTAAGAATCTTACTCCATATAAATAACAGCTTACAATGAACATCAACTACAAAAATATGTCAATATATGTATATATAAACCTCATAGTAAATATTTCATCACATTTTTAGCGGAAAATTGTATGATGAATACATTTAAAATGTTCTTCCTCGAACATACATCATACGTCAAAGTTATTCCTAAATTTGAAACCCTGTAGGAAAGAATTTTACGATAAAGACTTATACGGCTGATAACATATAATTGAGGCACCATACAACAATGTGACAATGAAATGTGACAAACCTAAACTAATCGGATTTGCGAATTAATTAGCGCTTAACATTCACTTCACTATGCATAACATGTTCAATAAATCGTAAGCCCGATTCGTCCTTAGATATGACTAATTAATAATCCTATATTGCTTGTACTTGTTGCCGATATTATATCTGTACTAAAAAAGAAAAGAACGGAGCGTACAAACATGAATTAAATATTTAACTTTATTTCATAAAAGAATAACTTTTCACAAATATAAGAAAATATTATTAATAATTAAAGTAAATCTATTATTATTGTTAAAACGTTCAACAGTGTAGAATACCTTAGCTTTGGATTGATTATGTTTCAAGGAGTTCAAATATATTAAATGATGAAGAAAATTTTTTAGTGATTTTTTATTATCCCAAAAAATAAAGTTTATATTACGATTTAATTTTGTTTTAAATAGTTAAAAAGATTTAATAAGTTTTAAAAAGATAATCATAATGGATCAACGATATATGATCATCGTATGAGTTAAATAATTCGTGTTGTCATATGCACCAATACTTGTTTTTTATACAAACATACAATATAGTCCTTTAATTTATGAATATTATCATTTATTTATTTATAGTTTTCAACAAAAAAATATCGTAAAATATGTAAGGTAGATGGTAGAACCATATCCTGTTCATAATTATTCAATTTTATATATTTATTATATATTTTCATAATAGAATTTTAAACAATAAAAAAGTTAACATATTTAGAAGCAAAAAAATACATAGATTAAGAATCGAACCCATTGTTATTTTGTTATATGAACGTAGATCCACTCGTTCCAAGCTTCCCTCTGTTTGTAAAAGAAATTGAACTAAATTTCTATTTTATCTAAGAAACTGTAGAAATCCTCCAACTTCGGTATCCAACGGTTAGCGCAGAAATGATAAAAGTGAATAATGTCTCGCAATGTCTTATACGCTTAGAGGAACTTAGTTCGTAATATGTCACTTTCTTTCGAGAGATAAATTTTTAAATCGGAAGGAACATTTATTTTCGTTATTATTAAGTTTGTTACATGGAAACGTTAGAAAATCTCTTAGCTCGAGTAGAATGTATAAACGAACCATTCGCAATACTTTGAATATAAAAATTGTTGACGTGTTTCCAAATTGTACGCAAAATTAAATCATTACAAATAATACTTAAGCCAATATATATAGTATTTTTCTCATAACAATTCTTTAAAAAGTCATTATTATATTACATAATAATATATACATAAAACTTTCACATACATATATAATCGGTGAACTTACAGTTTGTATGTATACAACCGGCGTATACTTAAGTTGAATAGAATAGAAGTACATAGAATGCACACATGCTACGATGGCGTTGAGGGTGCATGACGACGTTAGAGAGCGTCAGGCCCTTTGCCGTCACGGCATGCCAAATACACATAATGCCAAGGCACGTCAATAGACAACATATTAAAAATAAGCTTAGAGATATATACGCATTTTAAATTGTTAATCAGTCGATTAAAAATAAAAAATTAGGAAGTTAACGTATAGCTTTTTTTTAAAGCAAATGACATTTGACAAATAATGTATATATGGAAATCTGAATTCTAGACACCCTTATAATTAAGTTTTAAAATAAAATTGACAGTTTAATTCTTTCGAAAAACTATATCGGATCCTTATTATTTTTTATTTAATAAGAGAGGAAGTATTATACATTAGTAAACACGTATAGTTCTTGTTATAATATATACAGACAATAGAATTCTTTTTGACCATAAATATTAACTAAATAGTAATAATGTTTTCAAGGATAACTGTGTTAAATCTTTTTTTTTTTTTGTACAAATTGCGATTGTCTCTATGCTCTTACGATTTACATTAGTTAACGATAACAGAAACGCTTATTGTTAGTGACGAGACATACCACACCTTTTTGAAAAATAATACTGTTGTTGTTGTTTCCTTTTTAAACAACAATATTTTTTAAAGATATTACTGGGTAAATGTACCATTTTATATGGGGGTGAAAAGTGAAGAAGTTATTTTATTTTCACTGACCTCGTGGTAGTTCCGATGTTAACTCCCTCCCTTTTTAATACCCAGCTGTTAATAACAAAACGGAAACAAAGCCAAAGTTTAAAGTAGTCTATTAAAAATTATGTAACCAACATTCCACGCCAGAATTTATTTCACGATTTAACAAAAACGTTTGAATCCAACATATCTTTTATGTTAATACCGACCTGCATTAAGTAGTTTCTTGGCCAAGTAGTTTTATCGCGATATTCCTTTAGAGGAAACAGAGCTTTTAACAATTTAGAACATGCTGGAATAGTGCCAATGTGTATTTTAGTGCTGTAGCTTTAGATTTTCAATAAAATTGGAAACCAAACGTTAATAGGAACAATTTAAATAAATCGAATGAGAGCTATAAATGATTTAAAGGATAATATTTTGTCAGTTTTGTTGTTTTAATTTCCTCTACACCCCTAACTCTCTAATAGGGTCGTATTTTGTATAGAATTTTGGTAATATAAAAAGCATTTACAAATAAAAATGTATCTTAACTAAAAAATTTATTTGTCAATTACGAGATGTATGTAGTTAAGAGAGTATTTTTTGAAAAAAAAGAAAACAAACCTTTCGAAAATAGTAAATCGGAAAATGTATTTTTTATATTTTGTATAGATATGTCAATCTTTCCCGAAGCGACAGAAAAACAGATGGGTGTGATTTTGGACATAGATGCGGTTTTAAAAACATAGAGATAAATATAAAAGAAAACGGACGGGTTATATTAGACATTACTTTATTACTACAGAAGTGTATGAAATATTCAAAGAGTATAATTATTAGGTTTACTATCTCACATAGGGATGACCTAGAAGGGTGACGAACCCAAAATACTATGTAATAATATAATATATGATATTACTATAAAGCAAACGCTCTTCATTTCTCTTAATGTTCTAAATAAACCTTCATCCGTTCCGTTCCGTTCTTCCTACGACATGGCTTTAGTGATAAATCATATGAATGTACTGATGAATCATTACCAACCTTACCATATTATCAACCTTACCCAATAGCTGCGTACTCAATAAGGGCACTTTGTTCTGCATTGCTAGTAGCATATGCTTGAAAATACTAAGATACAAAAAATGCACATGAAAAGTATTATGGCGCCTATGATAATTCCGAGTACTGTTTTGGCGTTATGAATGTGCCATCAATTAATACGGGATGCACAGTCGCGGAACGAAGACGTTCTTCACCTTAAGGTCAGTTTTTGCTTGCACTAGTGGAAAATCAATGCAGCCAACATCACAGTACAAATAAAAAGTGCTGGTAACGTTTAAAATATAAATGTAACGTTTCTATCGAATACTATTTTGCCTTAATTTAGCCTGTTGTTTTTGCATCCTGTCAATGTTATAAATAAATAAAACCAAAGCGCAACTATAGCAAAAAAACTATATTAAAATGACAACCAACCAAATGAACAAGCAAATTTGAATGAAAACAAACAAAATAACGGTGGCTCCGTTAGCGTCAATGACACATTGCAATCTATTTCTCATAGAAACCACAAGGCTAGAGCATAGATCAGTTCCTCTTGTGTCTT
>DWHQ01000857.1:0-12211 GCA_018247955.1 Eurytides marcellus marcellus | reverse complement strand
AACCGATGAAGCTTTATAGAGCCGCATAGGCTAAAAGCATCAACGTCAGTCAAGATAAGATAAGATAAGATACATAAACGAGTATGATTAGATACATATTTATTATGAAAGATACACAATAATTTTTAAATAAAACTTTTTTTATTTTTTATCGTAACCGTTTGTACCTTCAAAACAAAATTCTTAACTAGGAAAACATTTCATTAACTATTATCTAGAAAGCATACTTGAAAAGCAATAGACATTTATTTCTATACTGTTGTATTTTCTGTCATGACCCGCTAATCTCATTTAGTCGAAATGTGCTAGATATTATTTTAAATTAAAACTGGTTAATACATAACTATTGTAACATCTAGCCGATGTTAAGAAGCGCAGATTGGGGTGATAAATGGACTAGTTCAGATTAAAAGAGTAATAACAAAATAAGGAAAGAAATGATAAGCTTAATTTAAATATAATATTTTCTGGTTAAAGAATATTTGCTTTTGGGAGTATGTCCATTCTTATAAATGACAAACGAAAACATGATGGTTCGGTTTAAGCAGTTGTGTACTTGCCACCACTTATAGGTCTGTTAAGTTCATGTTTTATTTAAGTTTCTTCAACAATGGATAATATTGACCTACATAATAGTGACCGGCATAATGTATGCTGACCTGTGGTGGGCTCTATGAGGTGATCCGGGCGGCGAGGAGGCGGGTGAGAGGGCTGGCGTGGCGGGCGCTGATGCAGCACGCCGCCTGGAGTACTCCGTCCCTCCTACGGCCATCGCTGTCCCGCCGCTCATGGGGTCCGTCACGCGGGTCACGCTCAGCCCGGAGGTGGACCGCGTAGGTCGGGAGGTAGCTTTGCCAAGCCAAGGAACAAGTCAAATTTACGCGACCGAATGAAAGCTCAGTTAAAAAATCTCGTCATACATTTATATATTATAGTTTACCCTCTAGCACTTTTTTTAAATTACGTTAAGTGACTATCAGCCATGCAAGACATTAGTAACGTTGTAATTGTGTTGTCAGAATAAGTATATAACATCTTTGCGTCCTTCTTCACGAAGGAGTGAAAAAGAAGGTGAAAGTAAAGATAAAGGTAGGGGAAGAATCGGTAATTTTTTTTTTAATTTTATTTATACTGTAATTGTGTGGTTACAATATGATAATGAATTTAAATATCTCGTATTAAATAATTCTATCTAAAAAATCATCATTCAGAATTTAAAAAGATATCTAATGGGACACTACACTTTAAAGAGAATCTTTCAACAACAAAAAAAAGCAATGTATAAATACAAATGTTTATCTCATTTTTTATTATTATTTTAATTGTAATCCATTATGCCCTTTCGTAAGAACCCATTATACTATTATAAAGATTCCTAAATCAATTTGTTATTGGTTTATTGTGGAACAATGTTAATAAACTTGTTAAATGATTAAAAGTAATAATCCAATATTAATGGCATACAATGTCTGTTAATATTATCTAGTCTAGCAGTACTTGGATGAAAACATGTTACTGCATGAAGCTTTTATTAAGCTTCACTAAGGAGTCGATGTGGTTCTAGTAAATTCACGTTTTGAACAATATTATCCGCAAAGATTTAACGGCTAAGTGATGTGTCACTGTACATTTTAAAATGTACATAATATTAAACTTGGTAGATGATTTGTAAAATTGTATTGTTTTAATTATAAAAAGAGTCTTGTATAAAACCGGATAATGATGTATTAGAAATAGTAGTACTATATTAAACTATTCAACTATTGAACTGCTTCCATCCTCGCCGTATAGGCAGGAGTTTTACCGGCCTGCGGCCGTGGTTTTGGCGCAGGTTTACGTCTTTCTTTGGTTGTTTTATAATTGTGTTGGACATCAAGGGCTTATCGGCTGATGTGTAAAGTGCCAGTCCCGGTAATCCCCCAAATAGGTCCGGATATTCAATCAAAGTACCGTATTCAAGTAAAATACCATAATCATTTTGTTCAAAACAATTTTATAACGAAATAAAATATTTATTATAAGTTAAAACTACTAATACAAGAAATATAAATAAGTAAAATGAAATTATTTTTAGCCTTATTAAGGATATACTCCGTAAAGTAAGAAGGCACATATCGTATAAAGGCATAAAAGCGTAGAAAAGATATAAATATATTATTTAAAGCCAGAATTTAATAATATTCAATTATAAATTAGAGTATAAAGGTAGAAAATTTATACTCCAATAAAATTATAATCGAAAAGCTATTAGTATTAAAAATAGTTACATAGTTCTCGCTATGACACATCACTAAATGAAATGTTTACCAATGAGCTCTCACTTATACAGCAAAATCACTGTAAACCACAGATAGTATGAAGCAATCTATCCAGCGCTTAATTAATGAACCTTTTAACTCGATGACTCTCATTTTCAATTACCACGATTACAAACAGAATGTGCGAGTTGTTAAACTTATTTCGAATGCAAATTGAATTTCAAAATGGGTTCATTTCTCAGCTGTATAAAGTTTATTTCAAATCAATACCGGCACATTTACACAGAAAGGCGAGAACTATTCGAAAAGATATAATGATTGGCGATAAAAAAGTAAGACCCAATCTTTATTTAAGGCAATTTTTTTTAAGGAGTAGGCTGACAAACGAGCAAGCGGTTCACCTGATGGTAAGCGATACAGAGCTTGCAAATGCGTTTTCAGCCTTTAAGGAGGGTAGGGAGGAAGGGGAGGGAGGAGTATGGGCCTCCAGCCACCTCACTCACTGGACGAAACGCGAAAGCAAAAACACTTTCCACTTTACGCCGATTTTTTGTGAGGTCGTGGTACTTCACATATTTAAGACTTCTTTTATTTTTTCTTAAATATGCAGGTTTCCTCACAATGTTTTCCTTCACCGTCGAGCAATTGGTAAATCAGCACTTAAAATTTATTACACTTAATAATAAATTAAGAAATTCATTGGTGCCGGCACCGGGGTTTGAACTCGAGTTTATTGAATTAAAAGCGAGCGCCCGGACACTGAGCTACCACGGCTAGGTATATTTTTTTTATATAGCTTAATATATAAATTATATTACCACCACTAAATAAACTACAGACGGACTTTACAAAAGAGTCCTATCACTTAGAACACCTTAATCTACCCTGGTTAGATATGGCTGAGAACTTAGAACCAGAAAGTTTTACACATGTCATGAAAAGGCGAATACTTACGACCAGTGTAACTATAGAGGCCGGCCGGCGACGACCGCGGCCTGTAGCCAGAAGCGGTGGACGTAGTGGACAGTGTGGAGGGCGAGCGTTTCAGCCCTGCCGGCCCCGGCTCGGCCCCGGCGGTGGCGGACGGCCTCCGGGCTCGCGGCTGCCGCTTCGACCCAGTCCTGCACACGCCTGATGCCATTGTTACCTTTAAGCTTTTCCTTTTTTTCTTATTCGGGTCACGCATTTATATACGGCCGGTTTATCTTTGTAATGATCAATTTGAAAGAAAAACAAAAGTGGATCACTTATAATTTTTAATATATAACTAGATTTTCAGACCTAGTCAAATAAATTAACGATACAAGGTGACTTAAAAATTACGAATAACGGATATAAAATCAATACGCCACGAAAAGGTGTGGATTACAGCTAAAATTATTCTACATTGGTATGACGACCGGTGTGTGAGAGAAAAATATTCAAAACATCAATTTGTGGCTTATTTCACACATTTGAATATTTTCTTAGAAAATTTTATATAAACGTATTCTCCGAAAATTTCACAATATGTAATCAACTGTTACAGCAGTTGAAAAATTGAAGAAAAATAATTTACATTTCATACTTTAATAAATAATACATTTTCTCATTGTATGCAAAACTTTAATTTAAAAATAAACGTAAAAGTTTTTTTATGGAGTAGGAGGCAACCGAGTAAACGTGTCACCTGATGGTAAGAGTTCACTGCTGCCAATGGACATTAGCGACATGCAAATTTATTGCCAGGCTTTAAAATGAAAAGTTATGGGAGGGGGAAGAGGATTAGCCACCGGCCACCTTGATCACCATACGAAACACGGAAGCACAAACATCTCATCATCATCATCGTCATGGTACTTATTTGGTTCGAGTCAGCCCATACAGCAGCAATGGAAGCTTCTGAGTGGTTCTACCACTATCGAGAGATCTTGATCGTCGTCAAAGATCTTGTAAAAAACAAAATTATATGTGCCACCTAATGAATTAAAAGAAAGATGAAAGGCAATTTCCAGTTGTCTCATCAGAAAAGTTTCGTAGAGCCATATTATTGCATTGGCAAGGAGCAAAAATATTTCAAATTTAATTATAGTCGGATCCATTTTATGGGAATGATAGACCTAATAAACTGCAACTTAAGTAGAAACTGTTGATAAAACTCCAATTGGTAAAAAAATACTTTCATTAAATATTCAAAAGATTGTGTAACATAATAGAACTTGGATGATTTAGAATCATAAAAAATGCACTTGCATGACTGCATTGAAAAGAGTTCGCTCGCATGACTACATCTAACGTGTTCATATTCATTCAATACATCGTTTGTGTGACAGAAGCGCTTTTGGCTTTGGTTTACCTTTATGTATCTCTTATGATGTACGTTGCATACGTTTTGTATATACATATTAATTTTTGATCTTTGCTTTACATGTCAGCTAAATTTAGATGTCTCTCCATTTTGTATATTGTTTTATATTCACGTGAATGTAAGTTCCATACTTCTGCATCTTAAAACTGATTTGCGCCAAAATTTTCTCTGAACAGATTCTTAAGAGCAATTGGAACCGCTACCACACGTGGGACCAAACATGTAATCCCTTTGTAATTCCCTTGTGTAATTACATTTTTCTTCTTTATTCCTTCGTTCTATGCTTATATTATGCAATATTACATTACGAACCACCATGAAAAGTATTTTTTAACATTGAGTCTAGTTAAATTCTACTTACTACACTCTTTTATTTGAAATGAATACTAGTTCTTCATTAGGTGGCCACTTTTACTAGCACTCTACATTCACAAACATTAAACGCTCACGTGGATGGAATTTAGCGCTGATGAAACGTGGGATGATTTTTGACCTTAAAAATAGATTTAGTAGATTTATAACTCATGATTGATTTAGAATTTATTTAGGAGATAAAATGACGACATGAGCAAGTCTAGCCCCTGATGGTAAGCGGCCCGTCTGCCCATAACAAGACACTGCCATAAAGAAACTGCTTGACCCAGCACTGTGCTCGTCACCCAAAGATTTAAGATGTTATACCTCTATGCCCAGTAATTACGCTACCAGAACACAGTAATGCTTACACATTTCGTGCTTGACGGCAGAATGACAGCCACAGTGGTATTACCCCAAGCAGACTCGTCAAAGGATTCCTATAATTTGGAAAAGATCGTGTTGACGATAAAATGTGAACAATGTTACCCGTGGGGCACTGCCGACCCATTGCGCACTTGCCCTCGCAGATAGTTTTCTGCCTGAGCATGACCTGATAAGAGTCCAGCATCACGCGGCATTCGGCCAGGTCACTGTCAGCTAGCGCCAACGACGGATATCTCTCCTTCAAACGTCTTCGTTCCTACGGTTGGGAAGGTTTCTTTAAGTAAAGAGATAATTAAGATACGATACCAATGACAATTGACGCAAACCGAATTAAATCAACTATATCCTAAGTAACCGTTCGTAATACAAACAGATAGTATAGAAATAACAAGGAGGTTATTAAGTGGACATCGAGTCTAAGAAAATTTGGGTAATATTAAACAAATATAAATAAAGATAAACATCTTTCGGAGGGGGTACAATGTACTGAAATGAAAAAATATTGAAAAATGGCAGTACTGTCTTACCATCTCCTCTTCAAAACATTGATTCTCATTGTAAAGCATTTAAAAGATTCAGATGATTGTAATATATATTTATAATAAAAAAAATTGAGAAGATTACCTCAACCAATTTATAGGTTTCAAACTCTTGCAACTGACGCTGGAAGCCAAGGTTAGGATTAGCAACGGCCCGACCAGCTCGCACCACTTTTAATGCCTCGCGCCATGTAAGTGGTGTCACTGACATAATGTATGCTACAGCTACGGTGACACTGCGTGACATTCCCGCCAAACTGTAATCCATATTTTTTTATAATACAGAGTAAAAGGAAACAACAATTATCAATATATAGGTCCTTCTTCCTTCTTGATATTAAATCAAGATAAAATTCTAAGCACGAACTAAACCCGGTAAGTAATATTGAGAACTGTAGCTTTGGAAAGACATAAAATGTTTTAATTACTGTTACTACCATAGGTATGCCCTAGTATTATCACAGGACATGACTTTTTTCCTTTTTAATTTGATGGAAATTTGCATTAAAAGGGGAATGAACACGATGCGGTAAGATTTAAATTAAATTTAAATTCCATCCATTAACGAGATGCGACTACGAGTAAAATTTTGTAAAGTGATAGCGTTAATCATGATTTTATTTTGTCTTAATGTATAAATTGTTACACATGGATTTTTTTGGAGCTTTATAGTGAGAATACATCGTAAATAAATAATAAGAATTGATATTTCAGTATAACCTTAAAATGTTGTTAATAACATTTCTTTATTTCATTTTATATTTTCACATGATTTTTTCTAATAATATATTGATATTGTCACTATTTCGAAATAAACATGTCACTTAATAATTATTAACCAATTAAAAAAAGGATTTTACGCTATATGACCGCCATTTGACAGTCGATTTAAATATTTTTTTTTATTGGAGTTTTTGTTGAGAGGAAGGGGGCGGGAGTGAATATTAGAGGAAAAGTTGGTTCCTTAGAAATTTTATTGTATTGAACATCGAATATTAAATTTAACAAACAGACATCTTGGTCATAAATAAATTCTTAAGCTTACATCTACAATATAAGAAACATTTATTCAAAAGTGTTCGCGAATATTTTACGCCTAAGGCCTCTACCAAGCTGTAAATGTACGAAGTCCATTATTATAGCGATGAATTTAGCGGCGTCGGGTTCCAGAGTTAATTATGTCACAATGGGCGATTGCTATTAATTATTTAACGGACATAATCGTTACCCCTCCATTGACTACGTTGAAAACTGCGAACCAATTCTTTGGTTATTGTGTTATTTTCTTTAAGCCAACCTTATAAACCTCTCGTTATAAAACGGTAGAACTTACCTGTATATTTAATCTTATGTGTACATTTAATAGTTAGTTATATATAATATATGTATAAATAAATACTCACCAATGAATGAGCACGTTTCCATCTCTGAGACGTGCGGCATGTATAAAGTCGTTGCATAAACTGAAGTACTGCGTGAGGTTCTGCTCTGGGGAGTCGGATGCCATTATGCATAGGTAGTGTTTGTCCTGAAAAAGAATCAAGTGAACACCAAATCGTATTTACACATTAATTTTGTAATTATAAGGCTTGCAATCCGCTTGAGGAAGCACCACGCTATTGCCATTTTTCTAACGCCAAGTAGTGACGTTTATTCTGAGTTTAGACTGAGTTCCAGTTTTAATGCATCCTATATTTGGATGATGACAGCTGCGTTAGGCCAAGCTTAAATTTAAAATGTTCCAAATCAAAATTTGCATGGCACTTTTATTGACAAGTTTGTTGCTTACTATCAGGTGCACGATTTTCCCGTCTCGATATTTTGTCTCTTAAAAAATACGATTAAAGAAGTGAAATTTAAATTTCACTAAGGTCTTATAATGACTGACGATCGCCCAGTGCTCGAAATAAAAAGAGGTTTCCTTCAAAGTATTTATAACTGTGACATTTATGATTTTAAAAATCACGTGTGTGACATTAATAACAAAATACAACAAACAATAAATACATAAAAAACAACGTATTCGCTTATCTAATTTAATATCTTATTTTATTAATAACTTAAAAAAAATTATGATTTCTGCAAATGTCTTTAATATAAACTATAACAATGCCTATAACATTTTATTCTCCTCAGTCAGCGCAATAGCTTTCTGTTTACGTATTAATATATAGATAGCCTACTCATATAATAACCGCTTATTCTGAAGTAACCATAGCTTTTTTTATAAATATACAAATCACCTACTTATTTTTATAATCACGTGCAATTGCATTTATTTAAAATAAATTAAACTTAGGAAAAATCAAAATTACAAGAAAATTATAGAATACGTTTTCAATTGTCTAGTATTTTTATTTTAGTAAAGCGCTTTTATATTTGAAAGTACCTCATTTATTGCACTGCAAAATATATTCATTCAATCATACACATTCCGAATTTTCAATAACACAGATTTATTATATTTTATAATTTTAGGAATAGTTAGAAAGCTTATAGCTACATTAGGGTAAAAAGAATCCTAAACTAAAAGTTTATCTGACTGCAGAGTTTGTTTTAGATTTAAAATTTGTCGATTGTAGTGAGTTATTCCGAAAATTAGAACCATTGAGGAATTAAAGCGACACTTATAAGAAAAATTAAACAAATATTTAAAAGTATAATTCCTTATTAACGTAGTATATATTGTTACGAAAGAGAATCATGCAAACATTACCATACAATGTTTACAAAATGTACCGATTCCAAATAGATTGAGACCCAACCTACTTAGAAAAACAACTTGGGTTTGGCATCCATAACCGGACAAGGTTATTAGCCCGCCGGATGACACCAAGCGTTTGCCATTACCTGAGTAAACAAATTTCAGTGGAAAAAAGGGTAAGAAAATGGCTCAAGATATTCTTCATATTACATAGAATTTTTATTTCACGTTTTAACTTTCTAGGGACAATTTACTGTAAGATAAGTGTTTAACTTAAACACAAAAAAGGAAAATTTTAATGGATGACATAATTGTTTAAAGGCGATATTTCTTTTCTTTAATACTTCTCGAGTTGAAATTTAGAAAATATTGGTTGGAATTATTTTATTTTATAGAATCATTTTTAATTTATACTTACTTATGATGACTTAAGTTAATTAATAAACATACAGTAAATAACTTTAAAAAATCATACAAATATGATAAAAACCGACTTATAAAACAGTTAAAAGCAAAATATATTAATAAAAAAGGAAACAAGATAAGTTTGATTACCATCAAGGGCCCTATTAAAACGAAGAGATTTTCTCGATTGAAGTATGAAATTTCATATATCTCATTATGGGAATGCTGCAGTTTCACTACTTCATTACTCACTACAAATTACCTACCTAACGTTTTCAAACCTTCTTAGAAAATTATTTTGAAAAATTTTATCTAAAAATTACATTTGGATAAAAAGAAGAACAGATTAATTAAAACGCGTAAAATAATTCTGTCATTGTAGTATGTTATAGCTCTTTCGTAACTATATTTTCCCGTTAACAAAAAGGAACGGTCGCATTGCGCTTAAAATTTATTTTCTGGCGTACGGAAATTGGATGAGAGATAATGGCCGCAAGGCGGATTGCCTGCAGCTGGCCTAGCGGAAATCGATGAAATAACCTTTTTCCTTTCGTTTTGAATATATTAACGTTGACTTAGCAATCATAATTTTTTTTACAAATAAAAATATTATCGAAAATATAGTTACAAATTTCTAATAGATCGAAGTTATAACCATTTAGAGTTATTGAATACAATAGACATCACCGAGATAAGGACATTCTTGAAAAAAAACTGTTAAGCTGAAAACTCGTCAAAAGTCTGTCCCTCATGCCGTTGTTGAACTCATGTCCTTTATGGATGCCGTCTGTACATTTACGGCCAAATAATTTACAGAGTACTGCGTCATAAAAAACCCTTTTGATATTATTCGTATGTGTAGTAAACACATAGGAATAATAAAAACAAAGTAAGTAGATTAAAACCGTTTGCTTTTCTTGTCCCACATTTTATCGCAGACGGCATGACTAGCCTAAAATAAATAAAAAAATCGGGAGTTATCTTCTCAGACGTTCTTAAAACCAAATAGGTGTGGTCCCAAGATCAGAAAGGGTAAGCCTTAAAGCTTCCATTCCACCTGTTACGTCCTATACTTGATTTTTTATTTTTTAATTTACGTTTACTCTTTTACTTGCTTACATCTTTTGTACAATCTGAAAAACCGAAGTTCCTAAAACATGTCACCTAGCAATTTTGTCTCAGACATTCTGGTATCCCAACGTAGCTTTATACATTCCCTAGGACATAAGTGCAAACATAATTCTATCAAAGTCAAAAAACACGAGTGTTGCGGATGAATGCATGCAAAATTCGAGGTCCGGTGTAGGTTTTAGCAACAAAAAAAAGTCGGTTTATTAAGAGCCACTTCACAAATTAAAAAGAATTTGAAGCTAATTTAGAAATGAAATATAGATGGCGTTTTTATGAATGATCGTCGAGAGCCAGCTGTAGCGGATGGATGCAAAGAAGCTCTTATAAGCGCTTCGCCGTAACGAGATGCACACTCACAGTAGCGCGTGGCCTCTAGTGCTTGTAGTGCCCAATTTGCGCGCGTTAATGACGCCAGCATTTGTAATTGACCGTCGTGCCGGCAAGCGTCATCTAAATGCTCCCTAACCTAAATACGCACTATTTAAGTATTGTTCTATAATCATTTTTTCTAACTTGACCCAAAATGCGAATAAATATTACACATGTGTCCCCAATTAAAACAGTTTTAATAGCAGACCAAAGAACTAATCATTATAGTATCAATAAATATCTAATAACACGTTTGTGATTCGAATATCTCTTGTAAAAAAGATGATAGTAGATGGTAGATCGTTTTTGATTTTTGAATAAAAAGATTTCATATATTTTTTTGTCGATGTGTGTCTTAAATGATATTTATTAATTGACTCATCTAAAGTTTTAATTATAATAACTACAATTTTGCTCGCTTAATTTAAAATTTTAAATAGGATATCTGTTTCTTGTTTTTCAAGAAATAAAAAAAATGTTAAATTCGGCCTGTGCCGTAAGTTTTAGATGCGCTTGATACATTTCATATATTTTTTAGTTTTTCTTTTTTTACCTTGATGAAAGTAAAGTGATCGCAGTTTTTGTCTTTCTATTTTTCGTACACTACAAAAAGTAAGAATGACAAAAGAGATAAATTTTGTAACACCTAATTAAATAAATTCAATCATAGATTTGATTTTTCACTGAATACGTTATAGTAGAATTATAAAATTTAACGGATATATAATTTTAGTAACGGTTTAATGATGGTTTCACATTGACATAAGTAAAAAATACTTTAAATACGAATACTAATACTCGATTAATATTGATATCATAAATCAATCATTAGTATTACTATTTATGTTAACATATACAACAACATAACATGAAATCGTGGGTAAGCAAATGAAAATCAGTTTATGGACAACTTTACATTAATCAGAGCGTATGGCAATGCGGCGTCCATTTGCATAATTGACACTCCACTGTACGGGGCTATGGAGAGATATTTAAGTAGAAGTTCATATCTACCTAGAGCCACGGAAAGTAGAACATAATCTGCTCTAAAAAAATTACAAACTAAAATAAAATGAATGTAAGGGGGAAAAACATCAACATTTAATTAGACGAAGAAATATTTAATTAGACGTACATACGTCTAATTAAATATTTTGGCTAATTTTAACATGTATGTTAAAATCTGTTCATTCTTATTTCTCTGCTTTATTTCCTTTCTTTGCGACTGAATTTACATTAGTATATAAATTGGATCATTATTCGGTTTATAGGCGTAAACCCACGATCAACACGAAAAGTTTTTTTTATTTCTATTCGTAGGGCACTTTTGCAAAGTCCGTCTGGAGTGGTACCACCAAGCTGCCAGTTATTCCAGCACCAAACATTACTGTGTTACTTCTGTGTTCGAAGAAAAATGCAGCTGGGCTTGGACACAGACCATATAAATCCATAGGTGGAGAGCGCAGCGCAAATCAAGAAACCTGAAACTCGTGTAGTCCTAAATACTGTTTGACGCTGTGTTGTTATGGACAAATGGCTTACCATCAGCCGCATAGCTCATGTCGACTTTAGTTCGTTAAAAAAGAATAAAAATAATATGACTCAATATACTCTTATCACATTACTGGCAGTTTATGAGGGCTGAATGGGCCGGCTCGAACCAGATAAATACCACGACCTCACAGAAAATCGGCGTGAAGTGGAAGTGTTTTTGCTT
>DWHQ01000856.1:0-12218 GCA_018247955.1 Eurytides marcellus marcellus | reverse complement strand
CATCCAAATCAGTCCAGCCATTCTCGAGTTTTAGCGAGACTAACGAACAGCAATTGATTTTTATATATATAGATTATTTTAATCACCTCCCCCTGATATCTTAATTTGTTTCAGAATATTATATCATAACAAAGACATATCTTGCAATTGATCGCATTACAAAGAGCTGCTCTAAGAATAACTTAGAAGCATGTCAAATGGCATTTTCTACCGATATTTATGTCAACACTGTTAGTTTTTAAATATGTACTTGAGTCACTAAGTATACTGCTTAAGATAAATATTATGCGATTATTTTTTCCTATGACGCATCTTCGAATATTGAAATATTCAAAATCTTTTTTTTTTTAATAAAGGAGACATAGTGATAAAAGCATTTTCATTTCTCTGCTATTTATCTGCTATTATTTTTTATTAAAGTGTTATGTTAGAATGAAATTAGAATGTATCGAGTAATTAGAAGCAAAAGTAAAATTTAAATAGGTCAATATTTTATATTTGTTTAAAAAGGATTAGAGAGGAAAAGACCTAATTAGACATATTGGAAAATTTGCTTCACGACGACTAAAATAAATATATATGATTTTGATTGTAAATATTATTTCAATGCTATACATAAATACTGCAGTTATTTTAAGCAATGCATTAACAGACGTTGACCGATTAACTGCAAACTAATTCCAATAAATATTGGGTGTAACTTGTAATATTAAAATTATAATAGTTTCTTAATTCAAACGCAATGGCTTTAATTTTTTGCTGTATTTCACACACGTACAAATAGACGAATAATTTATTGGATTTAGTACGTCCCATCTACACGAAATTGCAGTACGTGAGCCCACTTTCTCTCAATAGACGAAGATTTATTTATCTTAATGTCATCTATAATTTTTTTTTATTTTTCGTCGTGGAGTCTTAAAATAACATAATATGCATGGATGAAAAAGATTTTGTTTTACATATTTCAATATTTGAGTAACTAAACATAACTTCATAGGTATCCGAAGTTTTTGACCTAATAAAATAATTTATTCATTTCTTTTCCTGATGACCCTTTTCATAATTTGATACGGGGAATTTATTCTTGGTATGTACAATTAAAATTGATGGATTTAAATTTTATTGAATACACATGCGTTTATACATTAGATTAGATTTAGGAGAAATTTGAAACATATGTATTCGTTACAGAGATCATGGAAAAAAATGGACAAAATATTGAATCGTTACCTTTATTAAATGGATTTGTCAAGGTTTTTGATAATATAACGTATCTATTTTGATAATTGTAACCCACATAAAGCTTTCATTTTTTCGTGCCAAAGATAACTAAACTCCAATGGATACTTTACGTAATCGGCGGTTTTATAAATATCAATAACTGTAAACAAACTTTTTATTCGATTAATAAAATTACAGCGAATTTTTTTTAACGCTAATCAAAATACCCTTACATAATATAGCCAGTATATTGTGTTAATACTTTAAAAACTTGATCCGGACGATCCAAACTTTCAGTTACTACCAACGAATAAGCCTGTTTAAGAAAGTGTCTGGGACGCGAAGCAAAAATTCAAGGCGCGCATGTTCCAATCAAGGTCATCACAACAGCACGCGATCTTCTACCACACCTGAGGCTACTTGTTGCGCTGTATTTTCATATTGTCGTTGGTGCTCCTGTGGTGGAGACCTGAACATCCGTAATGTATCAGGATCCCGATTCCGAATCACCCGTGGGACGTACCTGGGGCTCCCGGCGGGTGTAGTCATCGTCATCGGAGAGCGTGTCCATATCGTACACGCGTAAACGCGCGTCGCGTGTGCGGGCGGTGAGCGTGCGTTTGACAGCGCGCTAGCGCGGACGCACGCACGTGCTCCGTGGTGCTGTGAAACGCTGCAGCGCCGCGCCGCTCTGCTCGCGTCCGCCGCGGCACTGACGGGCTCCTAGCATCGATCCACTCCCGCCCTGCCTCCGCACCGCACACCCCCACCCCCACGACTACACGTGGCCGCCCGCCCTACGAGATACTTACGCAAACTGGACTTTCACCTAACTTTTTTCGTACCTACTTACCCCATACATGGAGTCGTGGGTAAAGCCATTCTTAGAAGTGTTAAAGTTAACGAAAATAAACTTATCGAGGAAAGTTGATCTAAATAAATGAATACAAACAAACACAGAGCTGATGAGTAATTATTCGAAAAAGGCGCCACGGCGGCGCGCTCTCTTTGCGACGGCGCGGAGTGTGTGCAACAGATAGTCGTTGGGCGGGAAAGTACAGCGTCATCTGACGTGGGAAGCAATTACGACGTCGCGGACCAGCCGTCGCGATATAGAGCACAAATCCGAAAATAATATTACGACTTTAGACACTGCGTAAAAGTCGACGTTATCGTCAGAATTGTTTGCGACGTCAGAGGATTAGCGCGGTGCAACGGAAGCATAGTGGGGCGTCATGTTCAGCACGGCAGTGTTCGATTTGGGTCGTTGCGCTTTGGACTGGGGAATATTGCAAGCGTTTTTAGCGTACCTGTTTGACGAGTGGGAGTAGCGTTTTCTCGATGGAGCGCGTCTTTATTTGAGAAAGGTCGATGTCGGGCAGGCCGGCGGCCGCCATGGCTGGCGCGGGCGCGACTGCGCGGGCGCGCGCGCACCATTGGCGGCCACGCGTCACGTGCGACGCACACCGCCGCCCGCCCGCCGTAAACACGAGATTGCGTGTTAACGCGTACTCTTGCGGGAATATAAAACTACAGCTTTACGTGTTTTATTTTGTTTTGATTGCGAACGCCAATTATGTAAGTACACACGGGCGATTTAACCTATTTCTGGTTTGTTTGTACTCGTGTCGGTATGGGCTTCGAAAGATTCGTTTGAATATTTTGTTCCCGTTAATACCTATTATTCGTGTGAATGATAAATAAAACATTGAGTCAATGCGGTAAGTTTATTATATTAATAATAACAACTTAAGGACATATGCACTTAATTAATAATCATTGGCACTTTATCACAAAACTTGTCAATGATTTATTTACATTTTATTAATAGTAATTTACGAAAAATTAAATTCATTCTCGTTTTTCTATAGTGAAAAACAATCACAATTTGTTTAAAATTAAATAAATCATGACTCCAAGTATTTTGCATTTTAGATCACCGTACATTTATTGATAATAAGGAGAAACAATGTTTTGCGGAGGCATAATTTTTTTTTATTATAACTGTAACAAAAGGAATACAAAATATTAAACATAAAATAACATTTATACACACCTTTAATTTCAATGCTCTAGCTATAAATTTCGATAACAATAATTAAAAAAATACAAAAGTATTGATAATAATATTGGACTGAATACTAAACATTAGTCTAAACTAAAATTACAATTAAAACTTTGGTTGTTAATAATTTATTTGAGATGGGAAAAAACATTTTACATTACGTTTACTATAGGTGGTAATGCAAATAATCTTATAAAAATATATTTTATATTGTATTATAATGCAAAACAATTAAGAGCAAATCCAACTAAGACGCAAAGCGGCTTTTTTCTTGTGTATGTAACCTCGTGGGTTAAAATTGCACTGAATAAAATAATGAGTGAATTTGCATTTTTAATTATTCTCAAAACACTGAAAGTCTTTGTAAACAAATAATTTGTTTACTAATTATAATACACACCCATGCTAATTTGGGGACGGCGTTTATTATACAAAGCTTTATTAGAACTAGAGCTGTCTTGCGAGCTGTCTGACATCCAGGGACTTTTCCCGGAAGAGTTCCAAACTTTCCTTTTGCGAAGACTTTCGGTAGGTCCCAGAGTCGGTCGTAACAGTTGCTTGAAACGGAACGGTCCTTCAGTGTAATCATCATCGGAGGTGAATATAGGGGTTGCCAAAATTTCGGGCGAATTGCGAAGAATCTTGCGTAGATTGGACTCCGGGTCGTGAGCTGGCTGGTATGAAGGTTTCGGTGGAGGCTCTGATTTATGCGTTTGCTTAACTAGCTCATTTATTTTATTACTGGAACAAAAATAAAGTTTGATTAAATCCCATTTGTTTAACCTTACAGAGATCTAGCTTACGATGAAGATGTTTTATACTCTGCTATTACTACGTATGACCATTACTCTAATCGCCGAGTGATTTTAATGGAGGACGTTTACAAATGTACAGAGAAAATAAACCAGTTCTCATACCGTCTCTCTTAAGAGTCCAAAAAATAAAGCAGCATTAACAAAATACATTAGATTTAGGGCCAGAATCTTTCATACTGATATTCATCATCATACCTGACTAGACCACCACAATGCTTGTTGCAAGACAGATTTTGCCAATTGTGGTTTGGTTGTAGGTGCTTCTCTTCATCATAATCTTGATTGTGTCCATTCTGTTGGTACCTATAAACCGAGGATTTCATTATTAATTTGTACAGTATTCACAAAATTTTCTACAAATGAAGTATAATTTACACACCTCGAGGGTTTAGGCTCTTTATATTTATTCGATATTAGTGGCTCATTCCACAGTCTAGTAGAGCTGTTAAAAAATTCCGGCGACGGACTGCTCCAGAAGACGTTATTGGCAGCATGAAGGAAAAAGTTAAAAGGAAAAGAATACTTAATGAAAAGCTACTCAGTTATGATAATTTGAATTTAAATACAAATGAAAGATCGGAATGCACGAACTGATGGACACAGAATGGAAATTAGCAAAGCTATATGAAAATAATTTAAATGCGCCAACCTAATTCTAAATTAACATAAATTATAAATATTAAATATAAACCAACATATAAAAAACGCGACAAACGATAATATTCAACGAAAAGGAAATACGATTGTTATTTATACCTGGAAAGTCTGCTAGCATCTTGTTCGATTTGCGAGTGCTGTCCTTTTACAATTGCAGGTATAAGAGTAAAACCTGGTGGTGGACGATATTCTTCCGGTGGCCTCTCTACACTTATTAACTGGATCCCAGGTTTATTGCGCCTGAGATTTTTATGGACATCTTGATTTCTGTAATGGGCCTGTAATAGAAGGGTTCAAGATTTATTTATATAATGATACATATTAGTAGTAATAATGGAAGTGCCTCCGTGGCCTAGTAGTACAGGCCCGTGCTTTACAAATCAGAGGTCACGGGTTCGAAGGAGGACAATGAGTTTGTGTTGTTGTTTCTTAGTTAGGTTAGAGCATTATGGGCTGAACACCCGATTGCCTGAAAGGTCTTTGCGTCGGATGGGCATGTAAAAAGTCGGTCCCGGCTACTTGTTGACGCCATCTAGTGGTGACTTGGAGAAGTCGTTACTTTGAGGTCGATTTAATGTCACCACCTCTGTGCCAGATCTCTTAGCGGTCGTAGGGTGTCCGTCTCATCAGGCTATGAGAGTAAAGGAAGAGTGAGTGCATCTGTGTCTGCGCAAACGCTTGTGCACTATAATATATGACGCATAGTTGGCTAATCTTTTGTAGATTGACCGCCCATAATGGTCTGGAGGACATTATTACTAATTAAAGTGCGAAAGTAAAATAAAAAACAGAATAATTATTATAACCTGGAAACTGCTAATGGGCTGCTGACGGTCTGAATTTGTAATCCATGTAAGTGAAGTCGCCAGTACTAGCAATTTATTTAATATTTTGTTGAAGATCATAGGTACAAAAATCAACTAAACAAGCATTGGTCTTCCATCCCCGCGGTGGGCACGGTGAGTAGACGCTAATGCTTTATTCTTTAAAAAAATATACTCAATTTCAAAACTCTCCACTACACGTTTCTCTACGACTGAATCTTCTACGTAAGAATTACTACAAATTAATAATCATTATTGCGCGTTATACTCTCCTATCATCTCTATTAATAAGTGGTATCGTCTTTGTGCCTTAGATCATGGATGTCAATACCATTGGATTGAAACCCGTAGATGTAACCGAACTTGTCTAAATTTCGTCCTAATCTGCATATGGAAACACATGCGAAACAAATAAATAAATTTTAAGTTCTAAGCACCTGATCGGCGAATGTCTGTAACTGTGCAGCCCGTTCTTGGACAGAATAATGCTGCATCATGTTCTGCGGCGTCGGAGGTGGTGAATGTTGGGGTGGTGGCGGTGCTCGCCCTTTCGCCCATTTACGTCGAGCTGTGTATCCCCTAAAATCTATAAAAAGGAAATTAACATTCCGACATATATAAAAATATTCCTAACCTAACCTACTCAGAAAAATAAAAATTCCATTCTGGATCTTTCGAGATCGCTTTCTTCATTTTAGTCCAAAATAATTAATATGAGAAAGTATTTGCAATAGTTTGCACAAATAATTTTTTAATTTTCTGGTAAGGTTCTACATATCATATTATTTAAATTCATTAAAATATAGAATAAGACTAAAGATTAAAATAAATATATTTTAAACTTAAATCTAATTCAAAATATGGTTTAAGTTTGTAAGTGCAATAATATACAAAATACAGTTGAAGTATTAGTAGAAATTGTTACACAACACCACATTACTGTGAAAAATAAATGATCGCATTTATTGGTTGATTAGTGACCCAAATGTAGAATTATGTAGAGAAGGTGGAAATTCAATAAAAAGTAGATTTAGAAAATATAAAACTTTCTAAGTTTTACCGTCCGCAATTGAAATTGACGATAGTATTCTTAAAAAATAATATTATTTAGTCTATGTATAACAATCTTTTAAAATAAGTATTTTTTGAAATATACTGTTTATTTATAATAAAAGTTGAATTAAAATTTAAGTAATGCATTAAAGCTAAAATGTTTTAAATAATCAATTCGTATACTAATATCGTCGAAAAACGGTGATAAATTATGAATAAAAGTTTTATATATACCTACTACTGATTAAAAAAAATATATAATGTTAAGCCTGAGTAATATATCGACAGTTTATTTGGATAATCTACTTTTTAGTGAAAAAATATATCTCCACACTACTACTGTACACTGGTACTATACATGCTATAGAAAGATTTTTTTAAAAGATTCATAGGGATTGTACACATGCAGACAATGCAAGTACTAACGACTCTGTATAATCACAGCTGCTTGATTGTTTTCAATATTTTCTTTATTGCTTGACTTATTGTTGTTGCTATCACTATCTTGCGTCATTTTCCTTAGTAACTTAGCCTTAATTAACGCTTTGTTCTTATTTGCTATACCTATGAAAACAAATAGACGGATAATTTATTTGCTATTTAAAAAAATAAACAGGTTCAAATGCATTGGAAGATGTCTATAAAACGTGTCCTTGTCAATATTTTTCGCTCGTAATAAATTCTACAAAGATGTACCAGGTTTCTGATGTCTTCGTTTATCATCTGGCTCCATTTGTTCTCGCTGGAATTCCCTTGCTAATTGCCTTTGTCGTTCTCTGAGATGCTTTCGTGTTAGCCAACCTCGTACATGACGTTGTAGCGTTAATACTGATATAGCCATTTGAACTTTAAGGCGTTCCGCAAGGCGACGTGCCAGCCAACGCCTAACGCACGCTTGCACAAGTACAATTTTTCTTATCTAAAAATCCAAACAATTTGAAGTTATAATTCTGGCTAATTAAATATTAACTATAATCTAGGTTTCATTTATTTAATGCATTTGAAGTGCTTTTATTTATATGCGTTTGAACTGTCTCTTTGGTCCGCGCTTTTTAAATCGGGAATTGTGGGTTCGATACCTGCGAAGGACAATGACTTTGTGTTTTGGTTTCCTACTAGGATTTTACGGGCTGATCACCAGATTGCCTGAAAAGTAAGATGATCCATGCATAGGCATGTAAAAAGTACGTCTCAGCTATTTGTCGACACCATTTAGCGGTGACTTGGAAAAGTCGTTATTTCGAGGTCAGTTTAATGTCACCGCCTCTGCGCCTAATCTCTTACCGGGGTGTTAAGCATCTGTTACATCGGGCTTTGAGAATAAAGAAAGAATGAGTCGTCCGTGTCTGTCCAAGCGCTTGTACACTAAAATATATCCCGCGCAGTTGGCTGATCTCTTGTAGATTGGCCACCGTAGCCGAAATCGGTCGGGAGGGACATACGAGTATACGCGACAATCTATTTGTGTCTCCATATGCGTCGATACGAAATAAAGCACTCTATGTATTTTTTTCTGTTCATGATACAAGTACGAGAAATCTCATGGAGCAGTGAATTTACAAGTATAGTTATAGTAACATTATTATTTTTTTAGCCTTTTTTTAATCCTTAAGCACTTGATAAATTAAAAAAAAAAAACATTGAACAATCACGGAGATAAATAAGAAATAATTTCTCTGACAGACAAACCTGCTCTTCGTAAATCTTGGAGAGTACTTCTACATGGTAGTATTTCAAGAACACCTTTGACTTTCCAAGCGCCCATCCATCCATTTTTAGTCTTAATAAAAGAAGACGACAAGAATCACGATTATGCTTAACTTCTTCATCGTAACTGAAAGCTAGGAAACCGTACCTGTAACGTTTTTAAAATCCGTTGTGGATATGTTTTGTATTATTTATGTATTATATATTAAAAAAGGTGACTCCAGCTTTTTACCGTTTTATAAAGTCTTCAAATGTTAGTCGGTGGGAAAAGCCATTCTGCCTTATCCTTATTGTTTCCAGAACACCGGTGTATCTAAGCTGCTTCAGTATTTTCGCCGAGTCAAAGTGCTTGGGGGACCGATTGTCGTTCGGCTTAAGACACCTCACAAATTGCGGACTTCCGCTGACCATTTTTTGGAGCAATTCCATTAGCGAATAACGGAAGTAAGTCGATACAGTCTGTTGCGCTCGTGACTGAGACGCTAAGCCCCGACTATTAAAACGATCATTATGCGAATTGAACTGCAATATAGGGATAATCATTATACATATATAAAGTGCTAGATTGAATTAGAGTATACTATAAAGTATCTTACTTACCCGTAAGTCTCCAGAAAGGGTACTTTCTAAACTGGTGTCCATGTCGCCGTGTATAGCCGAATACAAATTTCCAGTCTTCGTTATTGGGCATTGGAATAAGAATCTTATTATATCATACTGACTTTGTCTCATCAGTTGGACTACTTCGGGTGGCAAAAAATTCCTATTCTTCTCTAAGAAACCGTCGGCTTGATATACAACTCTACCAGCAAAGTGGTGAATAGCAAAGCAAACGGCGTCAGATTTGGGTCGCACGTAATATTTGCTCCTTATGTTGTTATGAAATTTTTCTAAAATGACAAATATTTCACACATTTAACGTCTACAACTACTACGAAATTTTAAAACCACAGAGTAGGGCGAAAATAATTATTGATTATTTTTCAAATATTAAATATAATAAATATGGTAAAAAACATAAAACATGTATTAAAAATTATTTTAATCCATACCGCACACAGCACCATTTTACTAGAAATCTATTTATTTTGATCGCCGGATCTTTTATTCTATATACCGAAATATTTAAATCTATAACTTTTATAATCAAATAATTTAGTTACCTACAAGACTCCTGTCAGATGCACGCGGAAAACGACTTTCCTCATCGAGTAAAGCTAATAGTCCCATTGGTCTCGACAGCAGCATGTCCAAAACTGGTCTATTGTCCGAGAACTCTACAAGATCCACGGGCACACCTTCAGCCATATACTCCTGTTGCTCCCACGTAAAAATGTGTTGATTGAAGTAGTACTGTATCTGTTCGTTAGCAATATTAATACAAAGTTGCTCGAAGGAGTTTTTCTGAAAGTTTTCAAAGCCAAAGATATCCAAAATCCCTATAGATAGTTGCTGTACGCTGAAAAATAATTAAATTCATTATCTTCCGACAGACGACAATTATTTACCTTAGATTATTAAATAATAAATATCAAAACTTTATTTATTAACTGATCACACAAGAATTAAAATTCTTAGTTTAAACCATGATGTTGTGCATACCTTGTAATAAACATGGTAAATTTTGCACGAGATTATGTATAATTGTAAAATTTTAAGTAAGCTATGCGCATACAATGTAGAAAGTTTAATTGAATTCAAAAAATTACTTTGCCAGCTAACCTTTGGGATTTATTATGACATAGTAGTGCATTAATCCTCTCGACGATTCTATCGAAAGTTCTGGCGTATAAGCCACGGGCGGTAGCATCTCTTGCAACGGCGGCTTCCGCCGGGGAACTATGTCGAGCTATTGTTTCACCTCTTGTAACCATACTGCTGCTAGTTAAACATTCTCTGAGATCTGATGTTTCAACACCCAACAGGCAGGAAGCTGTAGAAAAAACAGTTGCAGGAATTTGCTGTTCTATATGTTGATAATATAACACTACAACTTCATTACAAAGTCTGCTGTTGTTACAAATAGGCTGGCTCGTTCGAAGCCACACAAATGATACAGCATCTCCAAAGACCATAATAAAGATTCAAAAGTATGGTAAAAGAGGTAAGCAGAGTTCTTTCAATAGTTGTCAATACAACTGCAACTCTATGCAAGTTATATATGTGCCGGTAATCACTTAACAACAGTGTTTACGTAAAATACTCCACGGTGGGTCTTGATTTTATATCGATGCGGGATCAGCATCTGTAAGACCTATGCAGGTGCTGACTGATCTAAAACTAAGTAATTATGGCTGCGATGATTTTGCACACAATTCTGAATTGCCTTACCTCTATGCAAAGGAGCAGTGTCAATAATAGTTGCTCGGTTATCTGTGTTATCGTCACCTGCAGTCTCTCCGAATTCAATATCTCCAAGGTGAAGAATAGCAGCGAGCATTTTATATAAAACAATGACCTCATCTTCTTGAAACCCTACAACCTATAACAAAAATTATATTCATTAATCGTATTAACATTAACCAAATACAACTAAATTTTGATAAATAATTGAATAAAATATTCACCTTAAAAGCTTGATTTAATTGTCGCCATCTATGAATGTTGTGTTCACGGTGTGCCACTGAAAGTGGTTGCAGGTAACGATGTCTTGATTTCAATTGTTCGTCGAGATAAAACTTCCTCCAACGACCTTCGCTTTCTAAGCCATCATAGAGGTAATAAAATATGTGGAAGTTACTCTCACCTCTAAAATACAACACCGAATATATAAGCCAATACAATTAGATAAAAAGTATTATGCCATCAAATCAAACAATACTATATTACTTACAATGCCTGATGAACTACTCGGGATTGTTCTAGTAGATACACAGATATTCGGGCGCCTGATATTCGTCCAACTCTCATCATTGCTAAATCCAAATATTTCCCAAACCTAGAGCTGTTAGCATTTATCCCTGTCCTTGCATTGCCGAACGCTTCCATTATTGGATTAACTTGCAAAATTTTTTCTTCTATATTTCCGTGTTGGGTCTGTTCATAAACATGGAGTTAATGAAACCCAAAACATGACAGGTTAATCAAAGTAGGTATTGATTTAAAGTTCTAGTTGCAATGAATATGACCATAGATCGAATACCGAAGGGTTTGAACCTTGAAAAATAACAGTACCTCAACTATACAATAGACAAAACTTATTGAACTTATTTACCTTTGACAAAAATACAAGTTGTTTAAGTAAAAGATTTGCGGACTCGGTTTTTCCCGCTCCGCTTTCGCCAGATATCACAATAGCCTGATGATGTTTTTGATGCATTAGAGCTTGATGAGCCGCGTCGGCTACTGCATAGATATGAGGTGGATTGTCAGACCGACAACGGCTTTGATACATTTGTTGAGTCTAGAAAACATGTTATAATTAACTAAAGAAATTTTGTTTAAGACTATATGATTTTTAGCGAAATATACACCAAAACTTACTTTATTAGTATATATTCCTATATCAGTAAAAGGATTCACTGCTACCAATATATCTCCGATATATGTATATATTTGATTTTGGTTATATCTTTTTTGTAATTGCTCCACTATAGCGTCTTCTGTTAAAACTTCTAACGTAGCTAAGTCGTCGGTGTACATCTTTTCTGGTCGCGCTTTTCGATGTGATTTTAGCTTTCCCCGTTTGGTTGTAGCTTCCGGGGCCTTAAAACTCCTTCCTTCGGCTCTTTGCCTTTTTATCTCCGCATGAAGTTCTTTTCGTATCTAAAAGTTTAAGTTACCATCTATTTAAAAGATATTCTTTATTACATATTATTAAAATTGAAAGATATTAAAAATATAAAAAAATAAGATTCCTTAAATATCAGTACC
>DWHQ01000855.1:0-12221 GCA_018247955.1 Eurytides marcellus marcellus | reverse complement strand
CTGTGACGCTGAAGCCAATAGCTTAGCTGCGCCAATCGGGTCATCAAAGATCGATATCATTATATTGTAATAAAGCTCGTCAGGGAGCTCTATTATTTTTATCCTTTAGGTATTAATAATTAGGCAGGCATGGTTTTAGAGCGGCGCGTTCGGTTCACGCAGTGATTGCAGGGAATGTGTAATTTGTGTTCTTTGCCCAGCTATTTCGGGCGCCGTTTCCCGCCTAGAACGAACCCTGCCCGCCCGTTAATAAACATTGTCGACCAATAGTTTTCGACTTTCAAGGTTTTGTGCGTATTTTTTGTGTTTATAAATTTACTACTCCCCAAAAACAATATTGCAAAGTTCGATAATACAACACTTTTTGTTATTAAAATACTGTTGGAATGTTTCTAGCTTTTGGTATTTATTGGTCGAATGGAAATTAATTTACATACGTTACGATAGCTGAAGTGTTTCAATATTATAGAATGAAATAAAAAGTTGTCTAAGGTAACATATTACTAACATTATGGCGTAAATACGTCTTAACATTATTTTTTCAATGAAATATGCCACTTTGGATGTAAAATAACGTAGGCAATAAAATATTCATCTAATATAGCAGTTATCTTCGCTGAGCTTACATTTACCATATAAGATTTAAATAGGGTCTTAGCTTAATTTCTACTAATTTATAAGATCACCCTCTTATTAAGTAGTTCCACTGAGCTTGATAAATAGCTGGCATTAATTTGAAAAAAAAAAAAATATTAACCACACTCTGCGAGAATAATTCATGGTGGAAATACACGTAACTTTATTAAATATATCCACCTTTAGCCAGGTAGCTAGGTTGGGCCTTCGTTTTATGGCTCAATTTAAAAAATGTGCGCTTTATACGGCGAGAAAAAAATGTACAACGGGAGCTTACACTTAAATTAAAGGACATAAAATGTTTCTCACCTATTATTTAGTGTCCATTTTACGGCTGGTAATAGGGCAGCTTTAATAGATCCGACTAATAAGTTCGACTGGTGTTGGCGAAGTGACAGCGCAATTAATAAAACAGATGCTTTTGTTTATTGTTTGTATTATACGGTAGTTAAAGATAAGGAGAGTGACCGAATAACTCGTTGGAACAATGTCGAATTTCCGAAGACTGAAGAAGTCTTCAAGTATTGCTCGATCAAAGAGAGGTGGATATCTACCCGGTCGCCGCGAAACCTCGGTGGTATTTCGGATATTTCCTCAATCCCAACATTTTATTTACTCCCGGAATGCGCACTTTGAAGGCGCGGAAGGGTATTCGAAGTTGGCCAGCTTCTCTCCCATCCACGGATCACGTCCCCCGATATAATGAAATTTGTACTTCGGCATCGATACCGTGCTGAAACTATTAGCAAACTACTTTTATTGCGGACGACCCTTTACCCTTCCGAAAATAAGATGTAACTAATTTCAAACGACAATGTTGAATGGGATGATGACTTTTATACGTTAAAACAGTCAGTATTTGTTATGTATCTAGAAACAGATATACGATCAATTATTTAGGGCGAAGAGTAGAATATAACTCAAATATGTTTTGCGCTTATCTCATTATAAAACTAATCTGACGTTTGTTCGAGATATATCTAATAATTTTAATAGGCGAGACAACTAAATAAATCATAAAAAACCTTTTGTTGTGACTGGAATGTTCTATAATTTTGCATTATACAAATCCACATTTAATCCGTAAGAACGACGAGCTAACAATGTACCCAGTTGTTCATCAAAGCGACTGCGCGTAACGTTACGCGACAACATTCACGTTAATATAAATCATTGCGAAATTGTCGGGGCCGCGCCATTAAAACATTAGACACATTGTGTACCTTAATAGGGGCATAACTTCACCGGTTGCCTGTTACACTCGAGCTCGCAAAGTTCTGACAACGCATCTTCCCCAGTATTGTTTAAAGTCTATTAAGTTTCGAACATCGTGACGTGAGCCGACGTCGGATACATGTCTAATAAACCTAAACCAAGACGTTCTGTCAAATTTAATTATCATTTTTATTTATTCGTCTCCTCTTTTTTCACGGTTACTGAAAATATGTTATTGCCAGTTAGCGTGTCAGTTGGTTCGATTTGCACTATTACCTGTTTTAGAGTTCAATGTATTTATTTATTGTAATTAATTATATTTTAAAAAGACGAAAAACGTGTCAGTGTTTATAGTGATAACTGTTGTATATGGATTTTTAAATGGTGTGCCTCAAATTTACAGAAGAAGGAAAAAATTGACGCCCTATCCCAAAAAATGCTGTCTGATATATACACGCTATCTATATTCATACAATAAATTCTGTAGTTGTAGCTCACAATAGAACTCTCTCTTATTATTATTATTGTATTCATGCAATTTATTTTAAATATAAAGTATTAATAGATTTTTAATTTGCACTGACTAAGAATAATTTATATGATTTCTTCAATTTCTTTTCGTAAAGAAGCATTTGCACAGAGTTGATCAAAATGTGAATGAATTGATAAAGGGTTTTTAATATTATTTTTAAAATTTTCCGTGATATTTTACAATTTGTGAAAATTACAGGCGAAGGCAAAGGGAGATTCACCATCATTTAGATACAGTGAAGATGTACTAACTACTTTTGCCTAAGCCTTAGTTCGCAAGGGTAACTTTCGTAACACGTTTAAGCGAGCAAATCGAAATGATTCCCCTCTTTCACGTCAATCGCAAACAACAATGCATATTAACTCTGGGATGCATAAGAGCACTGCACATTGTAATTAGTTGAAGCGCGCTTAAGTTTCGTTTGGCTGAACGCAGAAGTTAGCTGCCTTGGATCGGCCCCGAGCGTCATCACGACTGCATTCTGCGACGCGAAGTCTGATATTAGCACGCCGTTACCGTCTCCCAATTTTCACCACATGCACGCCTCTAAGAGCAAACACACATGTCAACGTTATTAACAAAGCGAATCGGTTCCATGAGATGCGCCATCACGTAACTTGAGTTCGACAAAATGCGATAAAATGAATTTGTACAATTCTGGCGAATAAGCTATATCGTTCTCGAGTTTCGTTATCGTGGTTAAAACAGACTATACATTAATATGGTAAATGTTAAATCTGTTATTGTTTATTGTTCTGTTATGTTTATTTGTTATTGTTATCGTTATAATAATTATAACGCCCAAAACAATAACAGATATTTTATTTTTCCTAACCATCAGGACCTGACGTACTCGTTCCAACACTTGATTATATAAAAAAGTATACCTTTCGATGGTGAGCCCAGCGCAGATGTATGAATTGTATAGTATCATAAAACAAACGAATGAACATATAACACGATTACTTGGTTATGGCACATGATTGAAATGTAATATATTTGATATTCTTTGATTTCATAAGATCTGCCATGACATCAATAAAAAAAATGTTTCCTATATTTAATGTTTATAATAACTATGTGTGTAAAATAAATCTTGGCCTAGCCCCAAAGTTGAGATTATTACACACAAATTGTAATATCCAATGGGGCGGACTCAATAATAGAGGTTGGATTCAGTGCTCTATTGCCGTCCTTTGTGGCAAAAACACGTATTAACATAAAATCATTTAGCCGCAATACAGTGTGATGTGCCTTGATTTGATCGACTTATGTTTACTCTACAATTGAATCTCATCGTTATTGTTGGATTCGATCATCGTCACTTAAAGTTGTGTGGACTGTGGACGAATATTTCATTTCTTTTTTTGCTCGAATTGCATTTTGAAGAAATGTGTAGAATAAAGTTAGCTTCATTTAATCTTTGTAAAGTTTTGTTAGTTTTCTCAATAAAAAATGCAATGCATTTATATGAGAATGAATTGTAAGAGCCAGCTTTTTATAAATTACCAAAGAAAATATATTTTTAAAATGATATCTGTATAATTTAATTAAATGTGCATCAAGCAAATGTACTGAAAACTAATCCTTTAGATCACGTTAGGCCTAACGCAGGTAGAAGCATTGCCTATTTAATTGACGTTTACAAAGTTAGTTCAAAAGATAAATTCAGCACGAAATTTTACAAAAAAAAAGGCCTTTCAGCTTATTGGTCAAAACTTAAAAAAAGACACTTTCAAATTTATAATATTATAATTATAGTAAATAAGTTAAGTAAATTGATGGCATAAAAAAAAATATTTTTCTCTTTGTAAATAAAAACAGCATTCCATACTATTAGCCACATAATGTGTTCGTAAGTTCAGAGGATAAAGCATGAAAATGGAGCATCTATTTTATCTTCCCGCAATAGAAAATAACGCGATACATGTGCGGACTTCGCCGAGGTAAAATGTAATTTTTATAAAGACGATTTCATCGTACACAATGCAGGATGGTGCAGAGAAAGCGTTTTGAAAACACGTAGAAAACACGTGAACATCAGTATATAAATACTAGAATAGGTAGAATAGTTATATTTTCTATAAATTTAATAAAAGGTGTATTTAATATAGTGCGTTAATCGAAAAAAAATATTAATTGTTATTTATGTTTATTTTGTAGTATACTATGGTATAAGACAAAATGAAGTAGATGCGTGTATAAGATGTTTTAATTATGTGAGCTTTAAATTGTTTTTTATTAAGTATGAATACTGTCCGAAACTTCACGCACTTTACCTTATACGCACCTTCTTTAACAAAAAAGAATATTTCATAGTTTATCAACAGGCACTTATTGCGTTTTCCTTAATAATTCGGCTATTTACATTTTAGAAGTAGAAACTGCAAACTAGAAAACATCGATTAAGCGATTTATATATTATTTTATTATATCACTTAAATCGATAATATATTTTAGGTAATAAGAGTAACAATCGAGCGATGTCCGTCACTTATCGAACAAAGTAAAATCGATCGATGTTAAACGAATACGTAGTTCGGGGCCGTCGTTGATATCTATTTGCATGACTAACCGCTCCTCAGAGCATTGGCCACAGGCGCCCGTGCCGCGGTCGACAATGCGAACGTTTAGCAATTCACTCTGCTAATGAAGTTAAGCGCAGATTGTGGCCGGTGCGCCCCCAGCCCTATCAACGGTCAGCCGAAAAGCAATTCGCCCGCCGTATTCATGTTTGCCTGGTACTTAAATTTCCTGTACATTGTTTTGTAAACGCCAAATATCGCTTTATAAAGTAAGTCGTAAACTTAAATATAAATAAAATATGAAATGCGATGGGACTGTCTTATTTATTAGTTAAATTACGAGATGTCAACTCTTTAAGTTTCTCTATTATCATAACAAGATGCGATGATTTTACTAATAAATGAGATAGTCCGTCTTATTTATTAGTAAAATTACGAGATCTCCACTCTTTAAATCTCTCCATTATCCTACTTTATGGTGCTATTTTATTACATTGCTACCTAAAGTAAAATAATCATGCCAAGTTTTCACTTAATAAGATTGTAGCAAATGCAAAAAAAAAGGAGTACACTACAAGTCGAAAAAAAAAGGTCTCAAAAAATCCGTTCAGTGAAGACTTTAAAACTTCTAATCCATTTACAACTTGTTTAAAAATATTCAAATATGAAGAAAATTTAGATCGATCGTTATTTTTGCTACAAAAATAACATATTAGAGGATAAGACGTGTAAATGATGAGCAAAACTAAACAGGTTTAAAATTAAGAAAACAGTAGTTAAAAATAAACTTCGAGTTACATCATCAAGAGAGATTCGTTTCCAATAAAAAAACTTGCGTCACTTATACCACATGGATTAATTACTCTAAATTCATGTTGTTTTAACTCAACTGAATTCAGTTTTCGATTGATAAAAATATTACCGGAGAAACTTGACAAGAATTAATACAAAAGTATTATAAAAAATTGGACCGTTGGTATATAATAGGTGTTTATTGCCTCTTTCTTTCTAAGTATCTAAGCATTTATAAAAATATGCATTTATAAGCGTAAATCATAAAGTACACATATAGAAGAACTAAGTAACGTTTTTTACCAGATTTTTTTTAAGTAAGACTCGAGTGAACCGCTATGCACAAGGTAGTTAACCAGATAACTAATGAGTTCATTTCTTTGGTTGCAGGTGAGTGAATCTACTCTACTAGAGTGCAGCAACGGTCGCTACCCAGCGCCCGAAACGGTGAGTTTAACTGATAACTTGGTAGTGCTTATTTCGAAGTCGAAAATTTAAATTTGTATTGATGTTTAAACAAGTTTAGATTGGGATAAAAATCTGTAAAATATGCCACCAAAGCCTCTTTCATCATTAGCGAACAAAGTTGCCACTGAAAAAATCAGCCAAACTTCAAGAAACCAAATATACTCATTAGTGGTCTTTATATAGATTAAATGATAAGTTCGATTCAATTAGCTGTTATAATTCTATAAAATTTTGCACGTTTTGTCTTTTATCACTTTTATTATTATTTATAAGTCATATTGATTCTATTAGTGCTCTTTTATGGAGTAGGCTGACAAACGAGCCAGTGGCTCACCTGATAGTAAACCATCACCGCCGCCCATTGACATTTGCGATATTACGTAACTTGCAAATGCGTTGCCAGCCTTTAAGGAGGGGAATTTTTGAAAGAAGGAGGAGGAGTGAGAGGGATGGAGGAGGATAGCTGAGGCTCTATTTTCCTTCTTAATTTTGATCGAATGCTAACAACATTCTATTCAAAGTAGATAACGTCACGCGATGTGTTGTGTCGTGGTAATGGAAATAATTTACGGATTTTGTCACTTTTTATTTGGTTTTTATTCCAGACGTTTCGATCAGTCTACAGAACCATTCTTGACCGAGACTAGACTTAAAATTTTACTTATTTATTTCGGCCCGATGTACACAGTATGACCTTATAGTATCTTTAAGTACTGCAGCGTTAGTATTCTTAGATTTAATTTTATCAATTATAAGCTCCCCCTCTAAATTAGTTTCAATTTGAAATATTGCTGACCGGCAACTTTTCTTATCACCTTATGTGCCCGATTGTTGTTTAGAAAGCGGACGTGGAAGTAAAACAATACTATTAATAACTTTAATAAATTTTATTATTATTCGATTCTTAATATTTCTTTTTCGTGTGGTAAAAATTATAACATCGTTGCAATTTTTTTACAACTAAGAACGAAAATTGGCCAGTCTTATAAACGAGACACAACTCGAGGTATAACAAACCAAATAATTACACTACAAGATTTTACAATACAATAAAGATACGGAAAAAAGCTTATCACGTGTTAACTGGTGAGTTAACTAACGCTTGGCCAAGAAAACACGAGTTGACTCGTAGGCGGTCACCAACGATCGGCCACGAAAATACGAGTTAACTCGTGACCGGTCAGCAATGTAACAATGTGCAGTGTACTCACCAAAAACATTAAACACGAGATGGTTTCGAAACTCACGAAACGTGTATAGTCTAAGAAATATATTTGGCGTAAAATCTGAGCCATAATGGTGCACGACAGTGCGTACGCGTCTCCGTTACTTGCACAAAACAGAGATTTAAACATGTTTTTTGTCAATGTTTCGTCAGTGTAAACCCACGGTAAAAAATCATTACGCGATGTTAACGAAGGTTTTAGCGCAGAGACATATTCGGCGCTGGCTAGGTTCGTTGAAGTTAATCAACAAGATTTCCATTCTGGCAAGTATCAAAGAGGCATCCGGGCTTCGCAAAGTTATTCAGCGATACACCGTTTCCATCAGTCCCGTTGCTACATCTACAACACTTTTTTCCCCGACTTCCCTATTCATCCGGCGCCTGAATACGAATCCTCGGTATGAATGGACGATGCCTTAATGAATGGCCGTTCAATTATTCGTAAATGTGACTTCTTAGCTCGAACTACATATTGGTAGTGATGTTAGCTACCTTTCGATTCGCTTATTGGAAAAAACAGTTATGTCATTAAGCGATAATCGTAAGTAAATATACTCGGGCTACTGAACATACGCAGCAAGTAATTTTATATGAATAGATGATGTTCAAAATCAACTTGTTTTGAGTTGTCAAAACTTTAAACCCATTAAAAAAAATTAAGAAACCGTATAGAAAAAAACTCGTATTTTAATCTCAAGGCAATATTGTATTAAACAGTTATTCAAATATCTTCGATTCTGGTTTTAATAGGAAAGTATCTATCATTAAATAAAGTTATTACAAGCTCTGTTTTGCAGTATCTACGAAACGTGAAAACGTGCAAAATACCGTTGTATACAAACAATACAGCGTATTGTCTACTCGTCATCCAGTCCCACTGCGGAATTCTTGATTGAACCATAATTAATGAGCGCACGGCGATTGGACTTTTCTTTATTGACATCGAGTGTTGTATACACTTAGCGTGGGTCCGGTATACGCCCAGGCTACTTGACTCTTCGCGGTTCGACTCCGAACACTAATTACGACCCCGGATTCCGACTCACTCTTACGCGTAGCTGCTGCTTCGAAAAAGTTCGAAATGGGCAACACTTCAAAGAAACTTGAATGGTCTCTTCAGAGTAATAAAGTCTAAAATCCCACAAACGCTCCCTACGACCTGACGAAATTACACTTGCAAATTGAAACTTAACAGTTTTCACTTAGATTGTTCATTATTGTTATCGTGTTACCCCTTAATCATTTAATAGCGTTAAATAACACACAAAGCTCTCTATTTAGTATATTTGCATGTTTATTAGTTATTAATTTTAAGGAGGAAGATCATCTAAAAATTTCAACTATATGCATAAACTATGTTAATACAGCACACTATATTAATGAATGTTAACGAATGTCCGCATAAATAAAACATCGCCGAAAATATGTTTCGAGTCCATTTCACAACGTTCAAATTGCATTATTTCACCTCACGCGGAAACTGATTTCGGTGCTACATAATGGTTGTAAGTATTCGAAAATGTTCGGGTATGCATAGCGCCGTTTAATTGACATATCAGCCCGGCCAACAAACCGCCCGTGTAGTGTGCGCATCGAAAAACAGTTGAATAATTAAATCGCAATCAAATACCTATGACGGAATTCCAAAACCCGACGCGAAATGTAACTCCCGGGATGCAATTATGCTTGGGGATATATGAGGCGAAAGAATTTCATTTAAAAATAGTGGACGGACTCGGCGGCGGGCGATCGCTCGTAGCGGGCCCCTGCATGTTTACCAATTAGCGTCGAACACGCGGTATCCTTCCAAGAATCACATTCCAGCTCTCTCTTCCCGATTCATATTAGAGTCGGAACTCTTTTCGGCCACTGATGAGATCCGCTCATGGGAAGATGTTCGCAGAATCTGAAAGTAGGGTCGCTTCGTTCGAAGAACATCCATTGATTTTGTTTATATTAGCAATTTCGTATGTACTTGCTTAATTTCATCGTGCCGGTTTATTTCTTTTGTAATCGCGCTACTGACTCTCGATTGCGGAGCCGCTCTTGTAGCATCGCTTCGCCTCGCGTACGTTGAGCGTCGACGAGTTTTTGAATTTTTAAATTACTCATTGTGCAATAGAATGTTGCCGGTTGCAATGCCACTTGCGGACAACGCTATGCCAATGAAATGTGCACTTAAACCTATAAGCCGTATGCCTCAAAATACAACGGCCACGTCCCATGCTTAAAACCATTCATATCAAGCGCGGCAATAAGCTCGCAAGTCTAGGACGTGTCCTCCTGAGAGTGATACCAACGAATGTCGTCCTAAATTTTTGATTGTTAGAGTCGAAATATCCGTGTCGCTCATTCATGCACTCTGAAATTATACGGAACCATAAATAGTTAAGTGTAATCCATAGTTTGCCGCCCTACATCGTGTCAGCTATAAACCGCAGAGTTAGATTTCATGTATGTATATCGTCAAAGCGGCGATGTAATACGTGTTTGGCGTATTTAAAATATGCTACGGAATCGTTCACCTGGAAAGTAACGAGATAGTAGCGCAAATAGGACGACTGCTTTCGCGCTCCCGTAACTATTGAAGTTATTCATTCTACTTGAAGCGACTGCGATATATTACTATTGATGCATTGGCAAACTCCTATATATAGGTTGCTGACTTTTTAATTTCAAATGCGATTATAACTGTAGCGCGGCGCTTTCACCGGCTGCATGTGCACGCAATTTATATTGTACTGGTGCATAACGTTGCGCTGATAAATAATGAAGCATTCTAAACAATAATTGCGCTATGCCCGATACACACGGCAAAGCCGCGCTCTATTAAATAATGGCGTATCGTACGTTTTCTTTTTAACGCGTTTCGGCAACGCGAGCGGTGTGTGAAACGGATTTCTTGGGAGTTTAATTCCCTTTCGGGTGAAACGACTGCATAAGTCATTGCGGCTTCGGTCGCTTAAATGTAATCGTGACAACCATTGTTTCTCGTACGAGTAATCGTCCAAGTCATCGACAGAACCCGTTCCGCGCCGTAGAATGTTATTGCCTCGGCAATCGGGAAGCGCAAGCGCAGCCGCGTGCGAAAGAGCTGCAATGCGATGAAAGCACGGCAGTAGGAGCGAGAGAGGGCTAGTGGAAGGAGGCGAGGGGTCAGCGAAAGTGCATTGCCACGGCCGCTGCGCCCCACCCGATGAGAAAAGTAGTTCTCGATGCACGCAGAATATTCACATGACATAGGGAAAGACGGAAAATTGTCGATAAAGATTGATTTTGCATACCACCATCCCTAACGATGCTATTAATATAGTGGTTAATAAGATACATTTTGAATAACAGTACCAACTATTCGTATTAACAAAGTTAGTTTGATAATTGACTTGTCATTATTTCTTCCATTGACACGGAAACTAATCAACAGAATAATAAAAGTTGTATATATCGTTCTTGTTTCTTGCGATTTTAAAGCGAACTTTAACAATTTGATTGTTTGAACGTTTATGATTTGCTTCCGACGTTTTATGAAAAATAAAAATAAAAAAAATCAGATTATATCATCGATATATACCAAGATTTTACGATGGTGATAACATGCAGCGATCGGACAATTTTTGGTACGTTTGGTGATTCGTGTTATGTCATAAACTCAATTTTAGCTATATCATGTACACCACGATAAAACGTTTCGTCAAATTGAATAGAAAATTCTTGAAATGTTGAAAAGGAAAAACATTAAGGAGTTAAAACTTTTATACCCGTCCGTATAGTAGACAATAATATAACAACCGTCTTAGTCTTTGACTCCAAAATGATTTCACGCCGTATTGAACGTAAAACCACAATCCGAGCCACGAGCTTAAATTTAAGGAAAAGGTAAAAATAAAGCGTGTCAAGTGGGGTTTTGAACTCTCGACCAAAGCGTGAGGGGCTGGCGGGTGTCGAAAACAAAGAGCGCATTCCGACCACCCCAAAGGGATTAATGCGCTTGATTTCTTCATTAGTAATTTACTTCCGGAAATATCTGTCACAAAAATTTAAATCGCTTTCTTGGAAAAAAAATTGTCACAATCAGCAAGGTATCTAACTTAAAAGTATTGATAAAAAAAGTAAGGAGACAGTATCAAATAAAAAAAAAAGAACTTAATGACAGCTAACTAACGAGGTAGTGGGGTGTGAATTAAAAATTTTCTCAAAATGGCAGCCGGAACGAGTCCAGGTGTATTGTAGATTAGGTACAACTTTCTGAGCGATAGTTTAATATGCAACGAATTTAATAGTTAATGCTAGCGACGCGGAGCGAGCCGGTGTGTTCACAAATTACTCCACACTTATACCCCAGAGTATCCCACGTTGTGTGGATTTATGCGAACACTTCGACTCGCCAACCCTACCCTACCTGCGAATGATATTCACAAAGAGCATTACGGCAAACAAGGAGCTAACGACGCCTTTAAACAATTTCGAACACACTCCGCCCGTTATGCGTGGAAAGTTATAAAAAAATCTCTAACTCTCCCCATCTCTAATTTTAACGCTAATGTTAAAATATCGTTAAGCATTGTACTTTCGTTATTCCGAAAAGGCGGTCAGCTGCATTAAGACGTAAATCCATTTGATGAGAAATGAAAAATTAATTAGGTCCATTTAAATTTTTACGACGTAATAACAGCCTCATACTTTCCCGAGAACTCCCGTATTCTTTATGGGGAGTAATCTGTTAAGTTCATCGGCGTCGTATTTTATTAAAGTTCGCTACGAAACAATAGCTATTTCGGAGCAAAGGAAACACATCGACGGTCACTTCCCAATTGGGTCTATGTTTTGA
>DWHQ01000854.1:0-12222 GCA_018247955.1 Eurytides marcellus marcellus | reverse complement strand
TTTGACAAAGTCTTACTAAAATAAGCTATTGTAACTTCTCCATCATCTCTTCTTTGGGATAACACACCACCAATTCCGGTGTTGCTTGCATCTGTATCCACAACAAATTCACCTTCCGTGTCCGGAAAGCCAAGTAATGGAGTTTCGCACAGCCGCTTCTTCAAATCCTCAAATGCCAACTCGCATTCTCCTTCCCATACGAAAAGCCTCTTCTCCTCCGTAAGTCGATGTAAGGGTCTGGCTATCTCAGAAAATCCTTTTACAAACCGCCGATAATATAAGCATAATAGCCCTAAGAATGCCCGAACTTGCGCTTTGTCTGTCAGTACGGGCCAGTCTTTTACAGCAGTGATCTTAGATGGATCTGTCTCAATGCCATTTTCCGAGATGATGTGTCCCAAATAGCAAAAATCCTTGCAGAAAATAATTAGTAAGCAACAATGTGGATGAAGTCCTTTGCTACTGTACTTTTCGTAGGCGTTGGTGGTGGCGTAGGTTAGGTAGGCGATGATTATGTTTAGGCGCCGACATCCTCCCCACCGTCAAACGTTATGGTATCTTTGACATCTTCCATTAAGAGATAAGCGCGTCAAGCGACGACGCACGCATCCCCTCGCAGTCTGTATGTCTGCAACATGGGCGATTTCATGGGGTCCTGGATAAAGCTTTTTCCTCGCCCCACTAAGATAGTCCTTTTGCCATCTCCTCCAAAAGTTGTTGTCATAGCTGCTCTTGCTCTTCTCCAATCTTGCGTAGCGCTGGTGTTGGCTTTAAAAGTAAATCTTTAGGGGAGGAAGTTCAGAGTAAATAGAGGACGACTGTTTAGAAGCGCCTCAACTTATGCAAGCAGGGTAGCAAGTTCTTCATAAGTCAGATTGTTTTTCCCTAATACGCGCTTAATATAAAACTCAGCTGACTTTACACCGGCTTCCCACAGGCCGCCGAAGTGGGGAGCGTAAGTTGGTGAAAAAAAGAACTTGATTTCTTCTTCTGTAGCGAACTCGGATATCGCTGTTTGATTTAATTTGAGGAAATTACTAATTTCCTTGGCGGATGCTACAAAGTTTCGACCATTGTCGCAAAAGACTTCGGTAGGTTTGCCGCGACGCGATATAAAACGACGAAAACAAAAGAGAAAAGCGTCTTTAGAGAAATCACTGGTGGCTTCAAAGTGAACACATTTATATCGCATGCATATAAAGAGGCCTATATATGCCTTGATAAGTTTCGATCTACGCCCTTTCCGATTAAGTATATAAAATGGACCGGCGAATTCAAGACAGACAGAAACGAAAGGGAAATTTGGCGTCACTCTTTGGGAGGGGAGAGTGCTCATCATTGGCGTTAGCGTTTGTCCCTTCATTCTTCTACATCTCACGCACATATGAACTCCCAGAACTTGGCTATGCTTTGATGGATACATTCAAGATCGCTGTCGGACGTATCTAAAGTACTAAGATGACATTGTAAAGAACGATTTGTTTTAACGTCGAATGATTGATTAATGAAATGAGAAGGTATAGAGCCGGAGAAAAGCCATCCTAACTTTGAGGTATGTAAAATAGGGCGATTTTCGCCAAGTGCGTGTTGTTCACATCCTAGTATGTCCCAAAATATGTCAGCTCCGAGAAGAACATAAATGGAGTCAGGATTATAAAAAAATTGGAACGGCCAAAATTATATCCTCTGGCATTCTGAAATCAATTTGAGGTCTGTCTGGCGAAATTAATTGAGGAGTTAGATGTGTGATCATCATTCCTACTGAAACCAGTTGCAACCGCTTCATCTGGTTTGTGTAGTAAGCTATTGTGCCTCTTCTTACACTCTTTGCAAGGACCTAATTTATATTGACGCACATTATGACCAGAGTAGACCACGTAAGCAATTGAGACAAAGTTGAAGCTGGTTTGCTCTTGTTTGGCGCTCCAATGGATTCATATCTCTAAAAGTAGGACAGTCATAAATTTTATGGGGATCCCTACATACGGAACATACAAAGGAATTAGTGGAAGAAGAACTACAGCCAGTTCCACTAGTAGAGGGAAATGATTTGATTCCTAGGTGCTCCGTCTTAGAACCAGAAGAACTGGAGGACCTAGAAAGACTATGCCTTAAGAAGTAATAACAAGGCTTATGTTAGATCGATTAATAGTCTCAAGGACAGAAGCGCGGTCAATTAAAAAGTTGTTAAATAATTTTAAACTAGGTAAATCGTCCAATAAACTACGCTTCTCTTCCTATTTCACTAGTGTTTGCCGGTCTAGCTTAGATGTTGCTAAATATACAATTAAAATATCCCATTTATCTGTGTCTTAACCTAGGCTATTTAAAAAGCGAAGATTTTTGGTAATGTGATCCACTAGAAAACGCAGTGACTTCTCCGACTCTCGGCTTATAGGTTGAACGTTAAATATTGAATTGAGATGATAATAAATAAGCATTCGTTTGTCATCGTAACGTTCGAGTAACAGGCGCCAATCCCTATGGTAATTTGAAGCCGATACTTCTAAATTAGTAACGACTCGCGCCGCATCCTCTTCAAGATACGACAATAAATAATGAAATTTGTTTATAGGTCTTATGCGCTCGTTTTTATGTATTATTCTCTATAATAAAAAGTAAAAAATGTATCACGAAATTCGAGCCATTTAAAAAAGGAACCATCGAATTTACACACTTGTATTTGCGGTAACATAAAATTAGAATCACCATGATCAAAATTACATCGATTGATGTTATGCGAGATATTTAGATCGTGTGCAGGGTAGGTATCCTTTCCGTGATTCTGTATTAAATCCTGAGCTAAAGCCACGCTGCTCACGATATCGCGTTCAATTTTGTCACTTTCCTCAAGCTCTGCTTGTAAATTATAGCGATTATAAACTTCCATATCATCCTGTAAATTATCAAATTTTGTTGATAAGTTGTCAAACCTACTTAATTTAGGGGAAAGTTTAGTTAGCCCAATTGACGAAAGATGTCATTGGTACGCAATCTTTCTAAATAATTTCTAAATTTTGTAATTTGGCCCTTTATCGAGCTCCGTTTAGTTAGTAACTCAGTTAGTTGCTTACAAAAATCACTCTCAGACTTTGACATTTTTATGTAAATAAGTAAATATAAAAATAAAATGAGGAAAGTAGTATGATTAACCTGAGTAAAGTATAATTCATTAATTGTATTAATCTGTCAATAAATTTTGTAAAATTTTTTAGTAAAAGTTTCGATAAATTGCTTACTGAGAGAGCAGGTTAAATTAAATATGTAAAATAATTAGTGAAATCTTATATGTCGCTGGCAGCCAACGATTCTGATGCGAGAAGCCAGGTTAAAGAAAAACTGAAATAATAATAAATAATAAAAATTCTCTGTTCAAATGTTAGATTATCAGTATTCTAACATTTGAACAGAGAATTTTTAAAAATCGTAATAGGAGGTTGGCGTGAAATAATTTGCAAAGTATTTTTTTCTAATTTATTTTATTATTGTCAAATATTGTATATTTACGGTTTATTTACTTTAAAATTGAGGAACAGTTACAAATTAATTAATGTAACTATTTTAAATATCATAAATTAACAATTTACTCAATTTCGTTTATACTGCAAAATGTATGTGAAGATTTAATTACGTTTTATTTACACAAGAAGATATGCTAATATTAAGAGTTGGTGGAAAATAGGATGATGAAATAGTAAGATGACGGATGTTAGGTTTTAGAAAATTGAAAGGAAGTTTTAGGATGGCACTTATCTGATTATGGGTCCGATGGCAGCTCCGGGGATTTGTTGCGCAAACGCTGAGGACAGAAACCTTTTAACTTATTTTCTTCGTTTCTTGTATTTGTCCTGTCACGGTCCCGTCGGACATGGAGAAATAAATTGAAATTAAAAAAAAATTGAAATTTTGGTTTTATGAACGAAGCGCAATACAGTCGTGTTAGGTTTTCGACGAAGAGAGTATTTATGAAACTAAGTTTGCCACAATGGCAAAAATGTTTGCAGAAAATAATTAGTAAGCAACAATGTGGATGAAGTCCTTCGCTACTGTACTTTTCGTAGGCGTATGATTATGTTTAGGTGCCGACACCGTTTTATTTGCAATGTACATATGTAGATTGTATCTATGTGCCCCATGTATCAATGTCCCAAATGTCAAACAAATCACAGTGATAGATAAGAATCAAATTTCTTTCATTGTTAATTTATAATGATCTGATTTTGCCGTTTCGAACAGCCATCAATAATAGTAAAAGTTACTTAGAAACTTAAATTACATACTATGTGAGTATCTAATAAATTTGTTATATATATTTAATAAAAATAAACTTGCAAATATCCAACTATACAATGCCATTAAAAAGTTGCTCATACATGTTACAAAACTGATGATGACCGATGAAGGGCATAAAAACTTTTCAGGCACATTATAGGTTCATCAAGTTACAGGAAGCATATTTTTATACGGATTAGCTAGTATTTCTCGTTATTTTGCATTGGGTTCCTTGGACTATTTTAAAATCACTACTGGCCTACTCTCTCTACACACGAATTGGTTACACCAAAGTCTGATTCCGATGACCAGCTATTCCGGGGTGCAATGAAATCCAAGCACGATACAGAAAAGTCCAGTGAATATTCTCTAACTCTGATACATTTCCAAAATACCGAAAAAGATACAAAATGAACTGATCCCTCAACATCTGGGAAAAAATCATTCATAGTCCCGATCTTATGCTGTCCAGACCTGGGCTTTATTTTCATGGGTGAACGAAAGTTTACAAAATCTTCAAGGGGTCAGCGATACCTAAGTAGGTATCGCTAGATATATAGATCAATTACTTAATTGATCTATCTAGTATAAAATAAATTCACTAACAAAGATTCAGGCAATCGGGATTCAAAATAAAATATTATTTTATTAGGTACGTTAGTGAAATATCAATATAAAAAATATAGTAAGATGATAAAATATGGTTGTCTGAATAAAATACGACAGCACACTATTCAACTATAAAAAACTCCAATACAAAATATTTTTACCTTCCCTGGACAGTAAGTATCTCCCCTGCTACCTTAAGATGCAGAGTAGAGAAGCAGGGAAGTTACTTTTATGTTGAAAAATTGGTATAAACGTCAAAGTTTTTGTAATATGTATTTCATAGCAAATAATACGATTTTATCTATTAGTATCGCTACTATTATCTAAAAAAATAAAATATTTACTTATAAACTTTAAAAAATAGCCTACGCCGTGAAAACTTTCTATTAACTTCAGGTAGAATACTTTGTGTTCGCAGTCATATTAACGAATACAAAACTCCAGGCGAGTTTCAGTGAAAAACTGAAATACACGTTTTTCATTTTAAAACAATAGTTTAAATTAAACACACGATGGTCACCAGACTAGAGATAAAGATGAAATAAAACGGATTCATGTTATTTTGCATTTCAAGGCAGACGTGGTGAGATATGTTGGTCTCTGTTCAGTACATTGCGTTTCGCGTAAGTAGGAAAGGTCAAGCCAGTGCACTTATTGTTACTTCTCCAGCTAAAATTCCAGTTCGATTTGCGTAAAAAATACATACTCGGTTTAAAGGTGCTGTGTTATAGGTTATCGGCATAAAAAAATATCACCGCGGTCTGAGCGATAAAGAAACGCGGTTTTAATTGTACTATTTTAAACGAATGCATTACTATAGCTTTTAAATATTTGACTGCAAAACCATTTAAGGCTTTTTTAGACATCTTGGGTAATAATATTGAAACACGAATGCCATCAAATGTTCTAGAAATCTACTATTATCTAAGGATGTAGTAATCGGTGTCTGAAGGGGCTTCCATCATTATCCTCCGCATTTGTCTTTTAATGCCTTCAACTTTTTTGATCTACCAGTTTCAATTAAAGAACTTTTAAATTCCTTGTTTAAATGAAATGAAGGGTGGACCAAACTTTTCTTTGTGAGAAGGGGGTCGAAACACCATCTAAATTGTATGAAGATTTAAGGACAATAAGTAGATTTTCATAAAATTTCATCAATTTTATATAAGTAATATTTTATGCCGTATTTTTTAACAAAATTTAGACATATCATGAAAATATCTATGGTAGCTCAGTCCGGATGCTCGCTTTTAATTCAATACACTCGAGCAACCCGAATCCTCCTCCTTGGTGCCGGCACCAAATTCATTATTTGTTAATTTGTAATTAACAAGTTTAAGTGCTGATTTACCACGTCCTCAACGGTGAAAGAAAACATCGTGAAGAAACCTGTATATTTAAGAAACAATAAACAAATATCTTAAATATGTAAAGTCCGCCAATCCGCAGTGGTGCCGCGTGGCGGTCTGTGCCTCTATACCCCCTGTACAGAGGAGGCCTGTGGTAAGGTTTTCAGAGAAAGCTTGAATCAATAGAATGTTCGTATTTAAAAGGTGATAAAAGAAAAACTAATGACTGCGTTCGTATTTCTACTGTGATTTATATTGTATGTGCAATTCGATAATAAAGATTATTAAATTATAAAGAATATAGGGCATAAAATAAACACAAACTACCAATAAACAACAAACATGGAACGTACATACGTTTCATATACATTATTATTATTATTATCTTATTAAGTAAACATACAATTTCAAGTAGTTTTTTACGTCTCCACAAAATATTTATTATATGGGATTTACGTAGGCCAAAAGTCAAAACTGATTTGCGTTCACATCCTTAACACAAAATGTTTAATATGGGGGGAATGTTACAGGGAAATCCCAATACGTAATTAGATAAAATTTATTAAACGCTTCATAATTTTACATGATAGTTGTGAATTAAATGTTAATAAATAGCCAATAATAATGCCAGTATTGACGGAATAGCTGGTAGAGACAGACGTCTCATTAAACAATGTTACTCCTACGAACGGTGCTTGGGGCCTTTGTAATAGGTGTCGCGAGTAGTTTGAGTAAGTTTTCAATTTAGAAGATGATTATAATATCATAAAATATTACAGTTATTTACAACAAATGTTGGTATTAAACGGGAGGGTTAATAATTTCACAAATTAATTAATTTGAGTTACTCAACAGTCCGTCAAGACATATTTTAGTTAATTTGTAACTACGATTGTTATCCTGCTGAATACATATTTTATTGACAACTTTCTATACACATCACCTTTTAGTTCTTTAAAAAAAGTGTAAAATATTCTTCTATTTTAAAGGAAACTGCGACAGTTGCACCGTAATACACGAATGCAAGCAAGCTTTGGAACTATTGACCATAAACAAAACCCCAGAGACCGCAACGTTATTGAGAAATGCTTACTGTGGTGGGCTAAAAGAAAATATCAAGGTAATACACTATTTATTTTTACATATGTATTCTTTACATTATTAGATTCGAATGTACTTACTTCCTATTTTCATTCATATGTGGAAATTCTGGGACACGGCGGCAATAAGAAGTGATAATAAAAATACTCGTAACGTACCAGTAAAAGTAAGCTTTTCTATTGGTTCAGAGCCCGATGAATCACAAATACAGTGCTACTTGGAAAAATATCTGTACAGACTTGGAAAAATATCTTTATGAGTCTTTAAATAAGGACATTAATAACTGCAGTCTTTATTATTTTCAGATTTGCTGCTCTGACTTTTCTTTTAGAACAAGAATTCAATCAGATGGCGTTGAGAGCAATAGTCAAGATGAAATCGAAAACCATCCAAACTTACACCTTTTGCCAAAAGAATGTGGACCGATTGAGGGATTACGAATATTTGGTGGAAGTCATCCCTCGCTGTACGAGTTCCCGTGGATCGTTCTTATTTCGCACAGAAGTATGTACAATTATCAATATTTATATACACAGTGTAAACTCGCGCGTGTAAAGCGTTCAAATAAGAATGTTTTCTAACGTTATATTCATAATTTAAAACATAATTATACTTCTTTAATTTTTAACCAATTACACCGTCTTGTATGCAAGGCAGATTCTTTAGAATATAAAAGTTATGTTTGAATTATTTTCCACATATGGAAAATGGTATGTCAACATAACCAACGGTGGTGGACTTACCACCAATTCCATTTATGGTTATGCATTCTGGGTGAATTGGCCTTTTCATGTCTCTGGTCGCATCATATTTCATCACCGACAAAGAGGCTCCCGTGTCAAGTAGCATTCTATACATGTTATCGAATATTGTCAATTCTATGAATTTACAGTTGCATGTTAACATAAAGTTAGGATCGAAAAAACTAAATCTAAATTTTGATTGTTCATCAACACGTCTTTAATATTATTTGTCGATTATTCTATTAAATAAGTTTTATGCCTATTATTGTGATTATAGTTCCCTGAACTTTGTTGTCTGGTTATAATTATGTCCACGTCCTCACGTATTGTTAACAAAACCTCGGTTAAAAGACCTGACTCCTCGAAGGTGATGGTGGGGTTGACCCAAAATTACGACTTGAAATATAAGAACGACCTCGGCTTTGTTCTCTATAACATATGCTTACCTCCATGTTGAGTTGCGAAGACTGTCTCTGACAATGTGCTTTGACCTTGATGTGACTTGATGTGATGGGTCACATCAAGATAAGTTCACATCAGGATAAGATGCTATACATAGCATCTTTCAATTCTAAATTATCTATAGCCGCTAAAATGGTACTCAATCGACTATTTCTCAAACCTTTTGTAAACCACTGAATAGCTAGTTTTCATTTACAAGTCTAAACATTTTATATGCTTCCTCTTTTCCGTGAGCTTGAGATATAGTAATACATTTTTGTCTAATTCACTATGACATTTAATATATTTATCATATAAATCGTTCGCTTCCAAATATTTTTGCTCTAACAACTTCTTTTTTCTTTTTATCTTACTTAATTTTACTAAATTTGTTTTTATATTTTTACTTATTTTACGAATTTCTATTAAATCAAACAACCTTTTAATCGCGTAAAATCATCATAATTAGAATAACATAAAAACTTTTATACCTCTTAACTAAAGTACCTGGCCATGCCGTAACACTTTACTTCATTGTAACACTTCAAACACACTTTCACTTTATTTATTTTTTTAACACATGAAGACTCTCTACTAGATATTTGCCTTTGTCCATCCGAATTTTCACTCAAGGCTAAACGTTGTGGGTATTGGGACCCTTTGCTCCTTGACTCACGCCTTAGGCCAGAACGCCTAAAAGCAGCGGCTTTTCAGCTTGTATAATCCGAACAAAACTCCCAAAAGTAGGATTATCAGCATCACCCCCAGTATTACATTAGTTACTGATTGATTTTGATGCAGCTGCGCAACATCAGCTGCTTTTACGGCACCTGCTGCGTTTTGCGCAATTAAAATTTCTTCCTTACTCTGTTTTCCTCCCATTTTTTAAATTATGAATCAAAGTTATTACTCTGTCTGCACTATAATGTAATCTAATATTTAATCTCATTGTGTCACTACACGATCTACTGCGCCCGGGATGTGACACCGAACCTTAAACGATAGGGTCGCCATATATGGATGGGACTGAGGCGACGTAAAGAGATGTTGATGGTTATACGTTAAGTTTATTAATGGCATTATATATTCTTATAAGCTAATGCTTAATTACTACGACACAGTAACTACTAAATTCTGAAATAAAGGCCATAAAATGCACAGTGTCGTTATAAAGTTTCTTTGCGATATTCTTATACGGTTTATTACATATAAGCTCATTATTTAACTTTTCCTATAAAAAATGAGTTGGGAGTAAGTAATACACAGTCACATAATTTTAAATGGAGGCATTATGTAAACATTTCTTATTTCTTATGTTTTGACAGTTGACAGAATTTTAAAATTCAATTGCGGCGGTTCTGTCATCAATGACCGATACGTGCTAACAGCAGCACATTGCATAAGAGATCATATCATCGCCGGCGTTAGAATCGGAGAGTACGATATTACAACGAAAGAAGATTGTGTTGGTATGGAACCAGACCGCGTATGTGAAAGTCACATTCAGGTAAGCCGTTAAATGTTATCACATTATATTTTTACATTAAAGGACAAAACGTAAAGAAACTACCGTAAAAGGTCTTTCATGACAAGACCAACATAAAAACTAAGGTCTTTTCTTCGTATCAAGCCTTCATTGAATGTGGAAAATTTCCAGCAGTTACCTGTTTTATTTTATTAAAACTCTGTATAAATCATATGGGCTGTCGAAATATCTTAAGTTATTTTTCAGGATATCGCTGTGGCTCAGGCAATCGAACACCCAGAATATTCTAGTGGTTTAATAACTGTGAACGATATTGGTCTTTTGCGCCTAAAGAAGCCTGTCGACTTTTCTTACAGTAAGCGTCGACTAATTATTAATTACTTTTTACTATTAACTACTAATTATTTAAGATTTAGACAGAAAATAACTTTAGTATGAATCCTAAGCAGTGTCATTAGCTTCGAAGATTTTATAGTCACCCACATTAGGTAAAATATTTGTAAAATAATATAAAGGTAATCAAGACTCGAGCGTCTGCGGCTTGGCTTGCGAATTAGACTATTACGTGTTTACCAAATTGTAAAAAGTCATCGTTTTTTGCTGACACTGATGAAATTATCATATAATATAGTTGTTCCCTTGGAGGTCGTCCATATTCTACTATTATTTAATAGAGATTGTTAATTTTCAGGGAATGCCGATGCCATTTGCTTACCGGTGTTCAAAAATCTTCAGGAAATGGATTTATCCGGTGAACAAGCCACTGTTGCCGGCTGGGGCAAAACGGAATATCAAGAACAATCCCCCGTCATATTGAGAGTGAACATACCTATATACTCCAAGGAAGACTGCAAGAGTTTTTATGACAGGTAACTTTGATATAAATTAACACGACACCAATATTTTAATACAATATTTATCGCAGATACGTTAAAGTGACCAAAAGAAAACTTTCGATATCTTCGTTTATGCTAGCAATTTGAAATATGTTAAAAGTCAAATCATAAATATCACATTCAAATATAATCTATGCAATGAAGGTATACTAATAAATATATTTGATACATAACCTCCTTTTAGAATTTTGACTACTACATGATCGGTACGGTCGATGCGGATAGTAATATACATATAGGAACATATTATTAACGTGTATATATAAATATAATCTAATGTGTAATTTAAGTCAATGTTGGTATTAAATTCGGAGACACTGTTAATCAAATATTGTTTTTCGGTTATATCGATATTAAATGATCGATTTAAAAAGTAAAATAAATCGTTTGACATTAAAAAACAAATTATAATGTTTTTAATCTTCGTTTTACCGTATATTGTTTTACATATCTTTTAGGAATTCAAATTCTAGTACGTTGAATAGACGTTTCGAGAATACCCTGTGCGCCGGAGATGTCGGGCAAGATTCTTGCAAAGGTGACTCAGGCGGCCCTCTTATGCTTGGAAGCCAGTATGACGACAAATATAGAATGGTGCAATTCGGTGTCGTGTCTTACGGACCTATGCTGTGTGGATCAAAAACTCCAGGAGTGTACACTGATGTCAGAAAATTTACGAAATGGATACTGGACAGTATAAAACCTTAGACAAATGAAACCACGTGTGCAGAAATTAGGAATGTACAGAATTAGAAGAAAAAATGACATGCTAAATTTAAAGATAGATGTTTGTTCTTAATAAAGAATTATGTATATCAATTTTGTTTTCATATTACTCAAAATAATTCTACCATGTTATAAAAACATTATCAATGTTTAAAAAGAAATAACTAATATTTTTTCTAACTCTGTGTGTCTCCACAATAGAACGAGAATGTTTAAAAAAGTATTTAATTAAAATTTTTCAAAATTATTCAAACAATGATCTAAAACATTCAAAACATAAACATCAGTTTTTATGTTATTTATTGGGTTTTGGGGAATGCAATGCAGTGCCAAAATTATACAGCATTTTTAGGTATACAATGATTTTCAAAGCAGGCTTTGTAAGAGTTCGTCAATTTCTCACGGTCATTAACGCATTGTAGTTAAAAGTGAAAGAGAATGATTTGTGCAATAATATATCTTATATATTTTAACACAGATTTTCGTTCGACCTTGTTTTACTACAACTCGTGATAAAAAAAAATGGCAAGACAATGATGAGTTACGAAGAAAAAACTTAAAAAAAGCAAGAGTGCGAAGGAAACGGGGGGAAATGTTTA
>DWHQ01000853.1:0-12223 GCA_018247955.1 Eurytides marcellus marcellus | reverse complement strand
CTTTGATACGATGAAGCTTTATAGAGCCGCATAGGCTAAAAGCATCAACGTCAGTGAAGATAAGATAAGACTAGGTAAAAGCGTGCTACGTTTTGATAACGCATTCGCAGATTGCGTAACGTACTTGGGAAGTGCTTTAGTTACGATCGAATATCAAACAAAATGTACGATATTTAATCCTACTGTCCTGCCAGGGTTGAATGTAGTGAATCATAATAATAATTATGAACCAAGTTTTGAACAAAGATAGGAAAATAGAACTCTTGCCGCCGACTGCCGACTGAAGTCTTTTAACTCGAGGCCGTTTGGGGAAATACCAAAAAAAATAGGCACTACTGGGTTGCAATATGAAGAGCCATGGAACTTAACACAGAAGTACACTCATATTTCAGCATCCGCAAAAGCTAATGACCAAGCATAATATGTTGCAGCTATGGAGGATGTGCTAACCGTCAGCCGTGTACGGCTTTGTTCTTTTCACGTAGTTTTCTTTTTTAAATATCTATGATCTCTCAGAAATGGCAGTATCTCATAGGCCAATTTATCTAGCAAGAATCGCTTTAAATTTTAACCAATGTCAATATTTCCCAGCCGTCCCACCTAGATCAAGTAATCACAACATTCCATCTGACGATTGTGTCAAAAACCGAAAAGAACAATATAATGCCGAGCTAAAAAACGACGCTATGACAAAGTTTCTAGAGCTGCTTAAAACGGATCCATACCGAAAGATTAATATTGAAGACTGTGATAGTAGTTCAAGGAAAACGGTTAAAGAAATCGCAGAGTTCTTCGAAAACATAACAAAAGTCCAAACCAAAATGAAAGTTGCATGTGACATCGAGTCTGCGTGTTGCCACAGAAAAAAGAATCTTTTACCCTCAATAGTAAAGAACAATATTGATTGCCCAAGTGTACATAAAAGCATACGGCTAATCACAAAAAGATGTAATCCAAACAATGCTAATTACCATAGCGCGTGGAGAGACGTGATCTTGCAAAGCAAAGTTGCACAATTCAAGCGAAATTTGATTGTGGATAAGAAAGGAAGTGAAAGCGTTTTGAATAATTTAAGAGACTCCGTGAAATCAAGTTTTATAGCATTCATGTTGATGCTACAATACGTTATGTGAAACATTAGTCATGGTATATTAAACGTAAGAGATTAATGTTGTCATTATTGTAGCTTAATATTTGAAGTATTAGTAAATTTTCAAAAGTCGAAAGTAAGAATCACTTAAGTAGAAGTAATATTTAGTTAAGTATTGCACAAAGAGTAAGAAACTTCGTAACTGTTTTGATGTACTAGATTTTTTTTGTTATTGACAGTAAAAGATAAATTAATTAATACATTGGACTTCGATCGTATACTTTTACGGGGAACATTTACTATTTGATGATAATATATTTTAGTATTTGGTAGTTTTCTGCAAATAATATTTAGTTGTAAGAAATAAAGGGATGTGTTTTTATGGTAATACATTGCTGTTGGCTTTGTGAGTACTTCAGTACTTTTACCATAGGTTAAGGAACACTTTACATTTTTTCGGATTGAGCTTATAGAGACGAGGTTAAGATTTTTAGGCTAGTTTTGTAGATACAATAAGAGAGGCACCCATGTATCTCAGTTGATTACGGCGCAGTCTAAATCTTTCTATTTCGTTCCCACCTTCACACACCTTTGATGATCTGACGTGGGTTTGAATCCCACCCGGACATGTATTTCTGTGACCTATAGATTTCGGATACGGGTGTCATTCTGAAATGTATATATGTAAAACGTCGATAAAAACTCAGTATAATACTAGAAACGGATATTTTTTAAAACGCGTAATCGTTTTTCGCAACGTGGAGTTGTGAATAGTAATTATATTAGTACTCAATACTCAGTAGGTCAGGTCTTTGCGCTGCAGTGGGAAGTAGTGTAATTTAAAAAAATGTGTTCACAGATTTTATCATTTATATACATTTATATAGTACGTGATATTACGTATTGTATTTTAGATAGGCAGTTGCGTAAGTGATAGAGTGAGTAAAGGTATAAGGCATTTTTAGAACTAACTTTACCTGAACAAATTTAAGTTGTAGCCGATATGCCATCGGCAATACTGTATATTGTTAAGCACTTTTTTCGATGACCCGTTTTGCGCAGTTGCTAAGCTATTGGCTTTAGCGTCGCAGGTCGTGGGTTCGATTCCCATCCGGGACAAATATTTGTACGAGCAACAGATAATTGTTCCGGATCTGGGCGTTCGTCCGTTAGAAATTTATGTTACGTCTTACAATGAGGGCAGTGTCTTTTTAAGAGAAACAAAAGAAAACTTTGAAGAGTCGAGACATTATGTTTTTCGCGCAGTGATGGAGGCGGAGGAGAGGGGCGCCGAGTTGGCCGAGCTGCAAGAGCAGGTGATCAAGCTGAAGTCGCTGCTGTCCACGAAGCGGGAGCAGATCGCCACGCTGCGCACGGTGCTCAAGTCCAACAAGAACACCGCCGAGGTGGCCCTGGCCAACCTCAAGTCCAAGTACGAGACGGAGAAGACCATAGTCACCGAGACCATGCTCAAGCTGAGGAACGAGCTGCGACTCCTGAAGGAGGACGCGGCGACCTTCTCAAGTAAGTCCTCGACTGTTCACTGGTAGTGGTTGCCGCTGCTGTAGTGGTCAATGCTCCTGACCGCAAAGCCGCAAAAATTATGTTTAAAATTTTTATAATTTCATGTTGAAATAGCTTGTACCTCACATCATTCCCATGGTGTGCTATCTTCAATGAAATCATTCACTGTATTTTTTTTTAATTCGGCAACAGGAGCTTCCTGGACGTTTTCTGGAATCCTATTGTAAAAACGTATACATTGCCTATAAAGTGAATTAAACTAACTCGTTGTAAACGAGTCTTAGGCAAAACAAATTTGTTTTTGTTCCTAGTGTCAATGTTATGCATAGTACGTACAATCGTTAATTATAAATTGGCAAATTTATTAGTGGCCAACACGGGGATTAGAACTCGGGTTGCTCGAGTATATTGACGTTGATGGGTTGGACTTCGGTACGGGTGTGGTAATGTGCGAATGTCAAGCCGTGTGTGAACGTCCGCAGGCCTCCGCGCCATGTTCGCGGCGCGCTGCGAGGAGTACGTGACCCAGGTGGACGAGCTGACCCAGGCCCTCGCCAGCGCCGAGGACGAGAAGAAGACCCTCAACCAGCTTCTGCGCCTCGCCGTCCAGCAGAAGCTCACGCTCACGCAACGTCTCGAGGAGCTGGAGGTACGACGACTAGGAGCTTTTATGAGATATATGAACCTTTTTGCTTATTAACACTCGACATACGAGTCTATTAACCTAGTTCCACATATTTCGATCGACAAGAAACTATTGAATAGGATAACATATTATGCATTAAAATATTTTTAATTGTAGTTTTATTTTAATAATAAACGAGATAGATGGAACGGTAAAATGTCGAGATGTGTGTATCGGAGTGTGAGAGAGTGATTGGTGCGCAGGTGGACCGCGAGATGCGCACCCGGCGCGTGCCCAAGGCGGCCGGCACTCCGCGCGCCCGGCCGCGGGATTTCTAGCGGCTCGTGCTGGCGCTGAAGGCCGCCGCCGCAGCCGTGCGCGCGCTGCTGCGCCACGCCACGCGAGCCCCCTAGGCGCCCTACTTCGCGGCGCCTTACTCTGCGGCGCCCCAGCCGGTGCCTCAGATTGCGGCTCCCAACGCTCCCCACCGGTGCGTTCGGGCCACGAACGAATTTATAGTGTAAAACTTTCCTCGGCCACCGTGCCGTGCCGCAACTTTACCTCGGTCTGTGCGCGAATCGACTCTCGGATCAATGCACTCTTTACATTGAACACCGATCAACGAACATGTCGGATGTGGGAAAAATCTTCCAATGGACTTAATGATAGCACGTGTACCATGGCGCAGAATAGTTGTGAAACATTTTGTTCTACTACAATTGGATTCTTTGTTATACACTAACAGAACTGCGTAACCTTAATAAAATTTCGGCAAAGAATCGGACGAAACTGCAAGCGGGACGTAACTCATTCTCTCGGACTCTTTTAATTGTGGTTCTTAGGAGGTTAAATTATTTGTACGTTTTATAAGACTAGTTATTAATCGTAAGGTGAGCGGTTTGAAGGGGGTGGAAGAGGTTAGCGCACCGCAAGCCCGTCCTATCGCTGTGAACCGTCAAACTGTGCGGCGGTGCGCTACCTCCCCTTGCCCCCTTCATGCCGCAGAAAGTATTGAGAGGCGCACAAAACATGTATGCACTCCATCGAAGTTAACTCGAGAGTTCTTGTGTATGTACCGTCAAGTTCGAACATCGCTAAGCTGAGAAAATATTGGACACCCATAAAAACGCGCTCACGGAACTGAATAATAGCGTTCCCTCTAACTGTACACTTGCGTGTAGTTAGAGCGCGACAAACAACTATTTGGACTATGGAGTGAAAGAGAGGACGACATATTCGTTCACACGGTACAGTGCAACGACTCGGGTGTACTTGAACGTCGCATTTTGGTTTTGTGCGCTCTACGGGATTAGAAAGCCGTGTTAGCTCAAGAGCCGTCCCTTGGCCTTCGATTTTACGGTACGCGGCGGAAGGGAGTGCGTAGACCTTAGCGTCTTCTGGGAGAGAAAGAGAATTGCGGGGCAAGCATTAGTGCGTGTTGGAGGCACGCAGAGTGTTTAGGCTACTTCAATTAATTTAGGTCGACGGTAAACCGCCCTATTGTAATCGATGTTGTATGAGGTTTGACTGATTTAGACGCGGGAACGCAGCCGGCTTCCGTCCGGGAAGGGCTGTTCTCTTGCGTCGTTGTTGTTGTTCGGTTGTGTCGTCCGATATCCCTCAGTGATTCTTGCCCGACCATCCCGACTTTGATAATTATCTTGCATTCCCCATTTGTGTATCGCCCCGGTCTTATATTTTTATATTTACGAATTCCTTCCTGTCTGACGCACGACACGATGTTGATGCCGTAATGTGTATTTTTGTAAAAGCTGATTGGTGTATTTTATTACGCGAACGCATATGGCGCCGTTTATTCGTTGTTGAGATTTTCCGAGACCGCGACGGGACAGTTCTATTTGTAATACTTACTTGTTACGACGATGCCAATGGTTAAAACAGGATAACGAGACCGTGCAACATTATTTTTTAAATTATATACATATTTAATACGCGTTACGTGTTTCGCATATATGTACATATAATGAAATCCTTTACTCGATACGAATGTTTAGTACGTCCATTAAAAAGGAAATCTTAAAATGTGAAGAAAAAAGAAGATAGAAAAGATATTCGTCGATGTCCATCCATTATGTGCGCAAAAAGACTATGTAATCTGTTCTCTAGTTGATATTCTCTAGTTTGTTGTGTTGTTGTGGCCCTCTGCCGAATACTTTCGTCCATCTTGTTCTAGTTATATTTGTAGTGTTTCCGTATTTATGTTTTTTTGTTAAAAGTTACGTCGAGGCTGTTGCGACCGACTGGACACGATTATAAGCGTTGCTCCGTTGCCTTTCGAGATGTCGATGAACGCGCAACTTGTTAGCGTAAATGATGAATATCGATTTACCTTCGAATCGATTAAGTCGAGTGGCACTCCTTATTGTGTTCACAATGGCTCTTGGATGTTTGTTATAATAGGTGACGATCGTTTAGGATAAGGGCAACCCTATCGTTTGCTATTTGTCCCTTTTGAGTGGAGATACACACCTCGGAGCCGCATAATCGTCCACCTAATATAAGAAAGTCGGTCGCGCACAGGCTCGACGCACTCTGCCGTCCTGTGGCGTCGCCACGCGCGTCCACCTCTTGTCCACTCGTCCACTCGTCCGCTCGCCGGCCCAACCTTCCGGCCACGAACAGCGCCATCGTCGCAACGAGACTCGCCCCAACTTGCTCAAGGTTCGCTCACGCGGGGTTCGGCCGGCGGCAATTAATTCGTCTATTGATAAGGCAAAATTTACAAGAAATTATTGAAAGTGTTACGAGTGTATTATTATTATTATTATCGTCATTATTATTATTATGATTTACGTTATCGGATGTGATGTTTGCAGCTTCCCGTGATAAGATTGCGTGAAACCGGTGGATGACGTAGTCGTTTTTATCTTTTAGCGTCTCACTGGACATAGGCTAGTTCAACCGTTCCATGTAGTGCGGGCACTCGCCCTTAGTAGGTATTTTTACTGGTTTAGGAGTAGACGTAGTTATTACATTAACCTTCAAGTATACTTCGTAGGTCTTTATCGTTGACGCCCTCTAGCGGCGTGTAGTGAAATCATTTGCAATATGGACTATTCGGATAGCGTAATCCCTTCGCATAGCTAAAAGCGGCGGGCCGGCCCGCTAGGACCATAGCTTGCATTTATTGTTTTTAGAAGGCATTGGCTAGTTTTATTCTTAGATCAATTCTTCGTGTACTTAAACGATAAACTTACCGATTCATTAGTATTAGAATGTATTATTTTTAACCTACTACCATTATTTTTCATTTCTCTTGTAGCTTAGCAGCAGACATCAATAATTTATAGTATATGTCTAGTCACCGTTATTTCCTCGTCTCTTGTACGCGTCACACGAAGCCGTGACGTTACGTCACGGGTGGGGGTAACGAGTCTTGCCCTTACGTCCATTTAGTTTCCGATCATGGCGTCGACTCGTTCGGCGCGTTTATTTTTGATTACATGTTTACAGTGTTTTTGTATTATTTCAATATTTTGACTATTTATTTTCGGATGTATTGTTAGATTGTTAGATTTGTTAAGGCGCAACTTGACTATATGATGAATGCGGGGAGGCGTGGCGTCGCCGCATTTTTCCATATTATTATGATATTTCAGTATTCTTTTTCGATTGGGCGAATCCGCTCGATGTCTGCTGCCACACGCCGGTGGTGGTATTAAGAGCGATTAACCAAATATTTTCTATATATTGTTTATATAACACCTTAGATCACTTATTTTGCTTAGGCATAGTTATTTTATGTAATAGAGGAGAATTTTTTTTTATTATTATTTAAATGTTGGAACGTATATAATTGCCCGCTACCTTATTGTATCACATGATCAAAACGATCGACAACTCGAAGCATGATTGTTCCCTTTGTACTTTATGGTTTCATTTGTTCTGTAGCTGAGTAATTCGTCGGTTGTTCCATAGTCGACCTTCATCGCACAGTTTGATGGTTCACTTTGCGGTGATACGACCCGTTTCTAGTTTCAGTTACAAGATGGCCACTCGTGTGTTTGAATTTTCTCGCGGCGCTAAATAGCCAAAAGCAACCAGATTACATGTCTTTGCATATTTCAATTGTACCCATCTTAATTGTAACGCATGAGCTTTCGAGAGTATAAATTATAGACGCCTACATGATATTTAAATATGTCGATATTCAACGACAGACGGAATGAACCAACCTCGGGAACATATCATGGCTGACAGAAGCGGATTTATTTTCAATGAAATGGGCACGCCGTGTTGTCGCAATGACTGATTTGGATCATGTACCAGAATATTATATGATATATTTAATTGATGCGTTTCATTTACCCCTTTGTACTAGGAAAAAAATTCTTCGGATTTATAAAAGTCGAAGCACTTGTGCGGAAGCCGCTACTGCCATTGCCAGTTAATATGGCGCCAAGCAGTAATGTGTTCTGCCGAAGGGCTTTGTTGCAAGCCTAACCAATGGGTACAGCGATTAACTGTTCTATATATCTGGATGAGAAGGGCAGCGCAGAGCTAACCAGTATTGAACTTGCAGTTCAAAATACTCTGATATGAGCAAGTTATGTCTTACCACCAGGGTGCAAGATTTGCTCATTTTATCACTTTATTTTTATTAAAAAATACTTTAAGCATAAACTATGGTTACTTACGGTAAAAAAAATTCCTTTGTTTGAGAGAGATAGATCACTATTTGCATATTAGTGTTCAATAAGATATTTTGCCCTGGTACCTCTCTTATCAAAAGTATTCGTTGGTTATTCAAAAAATACAATTTTATGCACTGAATGAAGTGGATCGTCAGGTATTTCTGATAATGTAGCTTACAGAATTAATATATTTGTCCTGTACTAAGATATCATATATAAATTTACACGAAACAGTGAGACGAGTCATTTTGAGAATTATCAATTTTGGCCCGATCTACGCAGGATATAATTATCTCTAGAACTTGCAATGGTATCCTGGATCTTGGTTTAAATTAAGGGATCCCAATTAGGTTGTAAAACCTAACCATTTCACCTATTGAATTTACTCCAAGTGTTCCTTATCCCAGCCGCATTATGGCTATTATTAAAAGCTCCACCAAGGAAATCCCTTAAAGGTGGCGAAAAACAGCGATGACTTCAATATATTTACTGGCACATCAGCGAGAGAAGACATAGGGTCGGAATATGAAACAGGGTTTAAAGAGATTAAAGCTAAGAATTTGAAATGGATAGAGGAAAAAGTAAAAGAAAAAATAATACACCACAAGATATTTCGTCATACGTCGCTCGTCCACAGCTGTTTCTGTTCAGGCTTTTATCATATTAACATAGCTTACCCAGAGAAAAGTGGATAAAGTGCACATATTAAAATCTGAGGTCTCACAAAAATATTTGCTACAGTCACAAGTTGAATTGATAAAAGTCTAAAGTTAATTTATTGTTTGAATAACACTTTTTTAGTTCAGTTTTAGATAATTTTTGTAAAGTTTATTTTGTTTTCATTAAAACAATTTTCTATCTTTTAACACTCGCAGAAAACACAAAAAATCATTGGAATATGGTATCACATTATACTTAAAATTACGAAAAGTATAAAATATAAAAAAAGAACAACATTCTATGTGTATGTCAACTGACGCCGATTGTTGTTCCTACTGTCTTTAATGTGGGTCAACCGATTTTATTTAATGTGATATTTTAGTATACCAGGAATAATAAAAGGGCATTCCCGTTTGTAAGAAGAACCTCTTGATTTTAACACACCGTTATCATCTCTTAGTTTATTAAAAAAATGGGTTTATATTATATAGGGAAACGAAATAAAGTCAAGCAAATAAATCAGACATTTATTCGTGTACGAACACAATCGAAATAATTACGATCTTAAATTGACTTATAGTATTTACAATAACCACAAATAAATGGTGCGTCGTATTAAAGTTTATAAAAAACGGGAGTATTTAGGGTGTATTTTGTATATGTCTTACCCATTTAAAAGCAAAAACATACGATTATAACTGTATATGCAAGATACTGATATGATATCATTTATGTCTACCGAATAAAAGAACTAAACATTAGTTTCTCTTCACTCAACTTACAATTCCGAAGCTGGTTTAAAACGTATGTTAAGCCTTTTTGTATCCGACAATACCTTAACAATGTTTCTGTATACTTTAAATACAGTTGTGTACAAAAAATTAACATTACCTTTTTATCCAGACACTTATATCAAAAGCAAAAAACATACGTGACAGCAATTCAGCAATCTTACCTAATTGGTTACGACATTTAACAATAATTATTCATGCAATGAATCATAAATGCATCGCATATAACTACTAGTAGTCACCATATGATTCGTGTATTATAATTGTTTGGAATTCTTGCATTAGTACATGAAAGAGTTGAATATGTATAGAAATTGGTGTCGAAAAGCCGATAAATTTATAACTCTATTGATGTGATCAAAACGTGTTATATACTACTTTTGATCTCGGTTTTTTTTCCTTAATAAAAACGCCTTATTGTTAAACACGTGACAAAATAGCGCAAACAAGCATCTTAGTAACTCGAAAACTACTTCAAATTGGCGTATCCGTTACCGACTATAGCAATCATATCACAGTCTGTAGTTCTGTAAGAAACAAGACTTTCCCCGATCATCTATTTACATATATTACAAAGAAAAATTTAAGGTTAAAGCCTCTCAGTTATAGAAAGCTGTAATGGATACTGCTTATGCTTCTGTTATAATATCAGCAATACGAATAACTAACATGTTGGTTTATGACTAGATAAACGATTAACGTATTGATAAAATGTACGCCAAAAAGATTAATTATTAAAAAAAGTACTATTTTGTCCACATAAATACAGAGTGCGATTGAGAATTAGAAACAAATGAGAATGTACTTATTTAAAATGTATCTCATTAATTATTGATATATTATTACGTTGGCGAAATTAGTTTTCACATCTTCATGAAATTTAGATAAAAATCATTTATTAACAACGAAATATTCTTTAAAAAATGCAGATCTGTTATAATATCTATTTAAAGTCATTCTGGTAAAGTGTACCGTTGTCTATTTATTGTTTATTGGTGTTAGCTTTGTATTAGAATTAAAGATATTTTGATGAATGAAAATGTCACGTAGGTTTATATATTTTCACATATTTCCTTTCTCAATATCTGATAAGCGACAACTGTTCGCAGTGAAATCAACTCCCAATATTCCGTACATTACGTTACGACTAATTGCATTGACATTTGTACTGTATACAACTGTTATTGTTATTAAATAACCTTGATTTGTTGACCAACAACAAGCAGTCCTACAACATTGTTGTTAAAAATGTACGTTCTGGGTAAATGAACCCATGTCTATTAATTAACGCGTTGATTCACTTCTTCAAAGATTTTTCTACATTGAATATAATTTGCAATTGGACTGCGTGCCAGATATCTGCTGTTTTCACTTTGTAAACAAAATAAATTAAATTAACTCAAAAACCAAACACCATTACTCATATAAAAAGAAAGTCGATCATTATAGAATCCTCCATTATTATTGATGGTTTACACAAAGTGAAATGCGTTCATATTTTTAATACGTCCCTGCGGACATTTTAAGTTCTATTCTTGATCGCCATCCAAGTTTATCGTGCTACACTATTTACGTGACAAGACATTAAATCCGTACTAGACGTGTATAATTTGGTCAATAATGCGAACTTTTCAGGACAGCGTATTTTCTTAAGACTACATTTGACGAGAAAACTGAGTCTTAAGATATCGACGGTAGAAAGCGATTTTGTCGTATCTCGAAAAATCCATTTTACGCCACAGCCGAAAAACGATTTCAAAAATTCAAAACGATAGAAAGTAGAAATTTAGAACATATTTTTCTTATGTATTTATATTATCCTTCTTTTTAAACCTTACTGGACACAGTTAACTGGATTATCCTAAAGTTAGTACTTTAACCGATTTTGGAGATTTTCGAGATTCGACATTTTCGCTTTCTGCCGTCGATATAATAAGTCCTTTTTATAATAATAAGTATATGAAGTTCTGTTTTGCATTATTCGAGTTATTCACGCCTTGTTCGTTCGTTCTATTCGTTAACTTATTCACGCCTTATACGGAAATATGCAGGATATCACATTGCCCGACTACGACTTGATTTTTACACTGAATCTGCAGAAAGCAATGCATTGTTTATTGTATCATTGACTTAATTGTGGATTATAATAATTGAACAATGCTTAGTCTATTTCTACGGATGTTTTACATCTCTAAGTTGTCAGTTTAAGATTTTATTTAAACGTATTAATCTTTTTTTTTCGTTTAAAAAGCGCTGCCCCTGTTGTAAGATAAAAATATCTTGTTATAAGGGCGTTTTAGATATAAAAGTTTCACATGGACAAACGTCCAGATCCGGAACGATTATCGACCTGCGACGTCGAAGTCAATAGCTTAGCAATTGCGCCAAAGGGATCATCATATGTAACATATGTGTATCATATAGAAGTAGCATTGTATTAGCATAGTCTAGTGTTTTTTGACTTAGTGGACCAACAGTTCGGTAGTGAGATGCACATAGATAGCGTTGGAGTCGATGCATGTGGATGACATAGTAAAATGCGCGACGAGTCATGGGGCCCGGTCGCTGCATGCGGAGGTCACGTGCTAAATGCACAAAATCGGTTCTCGCACGGTTCCACTCAGAGGGTGACGAGGTCGGTGAGGTCCGCTTGGGGAGGCACCACGCTCGGCCGGAAGTAGCGGCACAGGCGGTCGTAGAGGTGCACCCGCAGCGCGCGCGCGTCCCATTCGCTGCAGCCCTCCCCCTCCTCCACCACCCCCACCACGCCCCCGACCCCCGGGTCCGGCGGGGGCGGGCTCCCCTACACGACCCGCAGCCGCCGCTCCCGTGTACCGTCCTCCGCGCCCCGCCCCTTGTACAGGGAAGAAAATACAAA
>DWHQ01000852.1:0-12224 GCA_018247955.1 Eurytides marcellus marcellus | reverse complement strand
CGGTTTTCCGTCCCATCGGGCTATGAGAGTGAAAGGAAGAGTGAGTGCACCTGTGTCTGCGCAAACGCTTGTGCACTGTAATATATCCTGCACTTATATAGCGCTATAGTTGGCTAATCTCTTGTAGATTGGCCGCCGTGGCCGGAATCGGTCGGGATGACATTATTGTTATATAGCTTGTTATTTATTCAAGACCTATGTTATTCAGAAAATTTCTACTCTATTAAATGGTATATAGGGTTCCACGATACAGGCATGCCTAGTGTGAAGACCGCCAGAAATCCAACTGTTTTAAATTGTAGTTTTCCAGCATGCTGTAATAATAAACTTTTTACTTTCACTTACCAGTTTAAGTGTTTTATTGATTGTAAAGCTTCTATAACTATCATAGAATGATAGTTATAGAAGCTTTACAATCATTGATAAATAGATTAAAGTTACTTTATAGTCAAGATCAAATCTTAAATTTAGAACTAGGAGAATACTATGACATAATAAAACCAGGCTCTTCTTATATTGAGGAACGTATAGTGATAGTCTATTCCCATAGTTTCCCAAGACACCTATGATTTATATAAATTATCCATAAGAGATAACTTGTCCTTGTTCCTCCCTCTCCCTATATAGCAACAGATGAGAAATCATTCGTGTTCGTTCGAATCATATAGAGGCCGAATGCCCGAAGTACAGCAGTACCTACCTCTGCGATAAGAAGTCAAAGTCCAGTCGAAACCCGATTGTACTCAGGAACTTCGTCCATCAAAGTATCATACTTAGTTCATATTTGCCAATTTATCAAGATTTCACTTATCAAATGCGACGGTTACGGGGTTGTTTAAAGGAAAATACCCGTACCGGCCTTTAGATATTTATTGACTATATTTATATATATATATACGAGCAAGGGTCGTGGGGTTGTAGGTTGGTCGATCTAGCTCGCTGTCGCAATCCGGTACTACCCTGACGGTGAAGACGCTGCAGCAGGCCCTTCAGCTGGAGGCAAGGACTCGGCGTGTCAGGAAGTATTCCGGGTGGTCAGTGCCCGTGCGATCAACCACTGCGGACTCGGTGGAAACTTACTACACCAAAGTTTAAAGTCCAACCCTGGAACCCTGAGAATGATGTCCACAGTTAAGACCAGATTCCTTTGTCTCCGCTTATTGTGAACACCTTGCGTCTATCATCGAGGGTGAAGCCGTAAGCAGGAGGTGTGAGTGTTCACAATCAGAACGGAGTTACAAATAAAAGAAAAGCAAAAGAAAGCATATTATTATAATTTTGAAAAGAAGGTTAAATGTTTAACAATTTGGTTTAAAAAGCAATCAGCGGAAAGCACTATATTAAGCACATTAAAAAAAAGTTTAAGTTCTACCTTAAATAAAATGTAACACGTGTCCAACACTTACCCTATCGGGGTGACGAGAACAATCTTTTTAAAAAAATGGTGTTTGTTTCTATTTGTACCACGAATAGCTGGTACAAGATGCCCAACAATAATTTCTCTTGGCGAAGCAAGACCACAAGCCACAAACGTATCTGTGGTCTTGTCGCTTCTGAGCACAGCCGTGGTGTGACGATGACCGAGCGACCGACGCGCTGCGAGCGCTTGCATTTTTTTTGTGCATAGAAAAACTAATAGCCGTCGTCAACAACACTCGCGCGCAGAAGTGCTTATGATTGCGATTATTATTTTATTTATTTTTCCGTTAATTTATGTACTAAATTTGTAAAAAAAATATGTAGTATTTATGTAAATGTACAACATTACACAAAGAAGCCGTAGAAAAACTGGACGTTCAACACTACGTCTTGTCACTACCTCAACCAACAAAAGTTCAGCTAGCCTGCGGCAGAAAAGACTTCAACATACTACAAGGAAGCTACCTCGTAACTATCCCTGTATGATGTTATTTGCAGACCCCGGAACTTACAATAATTAACGATGGCAACGAGATAAAGGGTCAACCGTTAAAGTTAACAACAATCCCATATCATGAAGCATAGCGACCACTCCGGCTCACATCAACTTCAACTTAGTCAACTTAGAAGGACTACACAGCATCCAAAATACGATCCTAATGGAAAAACCTAGTCGTATTAGCAATTCATTATTAATTATTAAATTTAAGTCATTTCTATTTCTGACATCGAGTAGGTTTCACTTATTCTAATTGTAACTTACTTATTAGTAAAGTAGTGTTAAATTAAATTTTGGTCTTTTTTTCGATCCTCCGATTGCACACCATTCCCACAACAGTGAAGAAGCAAGCAGCCGCAAACCGCGTGTCCAACGCGATAATTTTCCATTGTCACACATGGTTTGGCTGGGAATCTCATATTCGGGCTTAACTGAGTTAAATTTTTGTGAGAAAAGAGTAAAAATGTCCTTATAAACCTTGTGGACCTCTTTCTAACACCATGTTCAATACACACACTGGGTATTCTAGCAAGATTCTGCGCCACCTCATAGAACGAAAAGCACGCAAAATAGATTAACAGCGGGTGAAATTGACTTCATCTCATATTGGTATGGACTTTATGTGGATAACTTTTTATCAGTTTTACCAGTATATAAAGCACATAGAAGCATTTTTTGTGTTAAATTTTCTTTTTTGAAAAAATGTCTCTTTGCAGGTTTTCGTAGTAAACCCTCGATATTCAGATGAAACTTTTCTCATTTCCTAGTGGTGATGGTGTTGATAACGATATGGACCAAGGAAAACATGTAAAACTTGTTTTTTAAAACCTTAATAGACTAACATTTGAAAGTTCTTTGATGTTGTGAGTGTCCATTGGCAGCAGTGATCGCTTATCAAGGGAGAGTCGATTGCCCGTTTCCATAAAATCTATACACCCTAATCTATAAAAGAAAAACATGCTGTACACATAACGTAATACGGGTCGATTAAATCAGTTTGGGGGAAAAAAAAATATAAATATTTAGATATCCAAATTTATTGACATACAAATTTTATCGGTATTATTATTTACAATAGTTGATATAAAAAAAGATGTGGATTTCTTCTTTAACAAACTTTATCCATATTGGATATACATTTTATTAATTTAATGACTAACTTAACGAAACAATTATATTTTCGAGGCCTATACAGTTATTAATCTATAATCCATGAGGTAAGTGCTTTTATCTAGAGTATCGTAAGTTTTCTACAGGAAATCCAAATCAAAAATTTATGTATTACTCCTACATTGGAATTATAAGTATATAAAATATAATAGACAAACTGTTTTGTGCATTCTTAAATATCTACTTATTATAATACAAAGATGGCAGTGGCAATGGGTATTTGACCCACAATAAATTTTTCTACCTTTTACATCAAAAGCACTTGGAAATGAATATTGTAAGCACTATAGTTTATTGTGTGCGACTACGATCTTATCACGTAACATTATTCTTCACGGGCGACGGCGGCCGCGCGTGATGCGGTATCGGCGCGGATACTGCGAGTAGGGTCTGCGGTATACGGGTGGACGACGCACTACCGCGTTGGGCACGGAGCTCACGTCACCGGGCTGGTAGAAAGTGCCGGCCGGGGGGCCTGGTCTCCTCCTCATACAAACCGAACACCTTCAATACAAAAACTCTTCTATATCACATGTATAAAGCCAAAGTTTTATGTTTACTTACTTAATATCGTTTCAATAAGCTTTCTTAATCATTCTTATTTTTTAATTCTTTTCATTTATTCCAGAAAAAATATTAAAAATATTTACTTTTCAATCCAAGCCACATTTTACAAGAATCATATCCATCCGTTGTTTCTGTCTGCGTGAAATAAAATCTTGCAACTACCAAAATAGCATTAACACTAATAGCGAGCATTTTGTGTACCATGTACATGTAGTATCTCTCAATGAAGATAATTTTCTATCATGTTCTTCATATTCTCCTGGGTGATGACAATTTATCCACCAATAGAGAAGGAAAAATTGTTTAACATTGTGTTTCAAATATTTAGGTAAATAATTAATTCGTTAAAGTTAAACGGGGTGGAATCAGTAAAAAAGTAAACATTTTATATAAAACATTAAAACGCTTAATGTATCTCACGCACCTGCTGACTTTGGAGACTTGATCCACTTTCAAAGTTTGCTGGTCGGGTCGCAGGAACATTCGGTTATCTTCGATGGTCGAAAGCCAGTACGAAACGGCAGTTGCGAAGTAGTTACAACGTCCTAGCCCGTTACATTCTATAAATGGACGCGTCCGGAATTCGCGGAGGCAGGAACCAGGCGATATCAAGCTTTGTCCAGCTGCGCCTGCCCCCGCCGTGTGCTAAAAGAAATAACATTATGTAACATTATGTTATTTGGCACTTAAATGGGTATTTGAGTTTTGTTTTGAATTAGGATTTTTTTATTGTGTGTATAGTGTATGTGTTGTGTGCATGGTACGTACCATTAAAAAGCTGTAGCCGATCCATAATTCATCCCAGCCTTGTGGACAAGTCGGTATTTCATTACTTTGGCTATGTATAGCAATTGTACGAGTTGATGATTCACAAACTTGACATCTAAAAAAAAATAAGCAGAGTTAAGAAACCCATAATCAAATTTTGTCTTTCAACACATTACAATTAATTTTTCTTTTATTATTAAGTTTATTTTAGTGATTGGAATGCCAATTCTGACCCCGAACCGTACTGTGCTAACATTAACGTGTTCTTATATGAAGGATAATGTTTTTGAGAAAAACTGTACACAGAGATCTTATACACTACTTAAGGGTGTACTATAGACGTGTCACTTCAGGGGTCCAACTTGGCAGTCATGTTATTTAGTTTTAACGCGATAACACAATTTCGCTCTAATACGATAAGAAAATTACAAAAACCTTTGTAGAGCAAAATGAGCAGAAATATTTTATTTTGTTAAATGTTAGTAATAAAAGAATAAGTAAGATAAGAAGAAATATAATAAGACAAGAGTAAGCAATGCGAATTAAAAAAGTATATTTTTGTATTCTTAATTATATTGAGGACGTTTAAAATTTGTCGAAGCAGATTTAATGGAAATGGCATCCGAAGCTGTAAATCAAGTCGATTCTGAGAACACTAGCACTGATAAAGATGGTGGAGTTATCTTGACTGACGTTGATGCTTTTAGCATATGCGGCTCTATAAAGCTTCATCGAATCACTGGTGGAATTAATTATATAACATTTAAAAAATTACTAGAAGGGCTAAGCTTAGTTCAAAATCTTGAGTGAGTTTTTCTTGAATGCAGATTCTTCCACTCAAAGAAGTCGAAAATTCAAAAGGGAACAGCAAAACTATTTCTATCCATACCGAGAAATTTACAATGACCAGCAAGAAAAGTATAATGACACATTTTTTCTAAGAGGAAGGAAGACGCAAGAACTATAAATGAAGAAAAAAGTTCTGAAATTGAAGGCGATGTCATTTTCGAAACCGATCGCCTAAAAAATGTGCGCGCTTGACAATACTGTGTAGTGAAGACGAAGAAATTTATGAAATTAGAAAAAACATTTAAAATTTTAACAAAATTAAGTCATTTATGAAGAATTAAATAAAAATGTTTGGGTTGTACTGGCTCTGAGTCTCATAAACACGGCATTTTCTAAGAACCTATGTACCGGCACTATAGGAGGCCTACCTGTATAAGTATATATTTCCTTCAGACTTGTTTAAATCGTTTTTTATTTTTGTCACATTTAGATTCGGTGGCTAATTTAATATTTTGATTCAAATTAGCGTTTAATGGAAGTTATTGATCGGTTCAAAGATACATTACGCGATCATCGGAATGTACGACGTTAATTTTTATTTACCTAGATATATAAGATCCAACATCACGGGCTTGTATTGGTTTCATAGCAATGGGCATTGGCTCGGGAGTAGAGAGCCAGAAACTGTAATCTTCACGTTGAGCAAAGTCACAAACATTGTTTAGATTGCAGAACATGTATGGCATCGTTGAGAATTTTCGCAGACAGCTTCCTGGGGCACCTGTAATATTTACAGTAATATCAAAATAAATTTTCTTTTTTCGAAATATTGTTTGTACTTAAACTAGTGTTCATGAAGAAGAGCAGTCCGTACCATAGTTATATATTTAATATGTAACCAGTGGCAGAAAAACACGACGATTGAAGTAACCTTATGAACAATCTGTTAGACGTTCTTAGACTATCGTTTATTTAGAGTCAGTAGTGGAAAACAATAATTTATATACAATCTTTTGTTTTGTATTGTCTTATTTAAAACGTGCATAAGACGAGCATAAGGTAATATTTATTTTTATAACAATAGAAATGTTCAATCTTATATGTTCGTTCGAAGAGTTAAATTTAACGTATTGTACACGATGTGAATGTACATGTGTTTACAAAAAAAAATAAAACTAAAAGACCCAATGCTAATTTATAAGATTGAAACTGGTATATTTTTTTAGAAAAAGGATTTTTGTAGTTTAAAAGAAAAAGGAATTGATAGACGATTTTAAAATTTATTAAAATACAAACCTAAATCTTGTCCATGGGCTTCAGCATTTGCAACGATGTGTATGAGTGAGAATCCTTCCCAAAGAGGTGACGTTCCGGGTGGACACTGTGGAATCATTCTTGTTTGTGAATGTACTGTAAAGTAAAAACCTCTTGATTTTGGTATGGGTGGGGGTGGTGCTGGCATACCAGGTACTCCTCGAGCTCCTTGTTGACCAATAAAACCTTCCAATCCCACCTCACCTTTTATTCCTTGTAAGCCTGGAAGTCCTGGTGTTCCTTCAGGGCCCCGGGCACCGATTTCTCCTCTTTCTCCTTTTTGACCAGGTAATCCGCTTCGGCCAAATTCGCCAGGGATCCCAGAACGTCCTGGACGGCCCGTAAATCCTACTGGACCCACATCTCCAACAGGCCCAGGTAATATTTCTGATTCACGAATCGTATCACCTTTATCTCCTTTTAAGCCTTTTATACCCGTAACACCAATTGATCCTTGTGCACCATCGTCACCCCGTTCTCCTTTTGGTCCCGTTAATCCTGGAGGACCTGGATATCCGTTAAATCCATCTTCCCCTAAATCACCTTTAACTCCCGTTGCACCTATTAGACCTGGCTCTCCAGGATTTCCGATTTGTCCTTTGGCGCTAAATGATGAGCCTCTTTCACCGATTTCTCCTACAGGTCCTGGCAATCCGGGGGCTCCTTGTATTCCACGAGGTCCTGTTTTACCAGGTGCTCCTGGTCTTCCAGTAATTCCATCCATGCCCTTAAATCCTTTTGGTCCCTGAAAACTAAGCCCTGGCGGTCCACGTTCACCGATAGGACCATTTATACCGTATTCACCTGGAGCGCCTTTTTGACCCATTGGGCCAGGCCATCCTGGAAGTCCATCGATACCAGCTCTGCCCTCTTCTCCTCTTTCCGGGTTTATGCCATCTAATCCAGGTATTCCTGGAGGACCTTGATCTCCAATCATGCCCTTAGTTCCATTTAATCCATCGTCACCCATTTCTCCTTTGAATCCTACGCTTCCACGTTCTCCTTTGATGCCTTGAAATCCGTAAAAGCCAATTTCTCCAGGTTTGCCTTTAATTCCAGGTATTCCATCCATTCCAATATCACCCATGTCACCTTTTGTGGCAGGTAAATAAGTTGATATACCCATTTCACCTTGCTGTCCTTTAAAGCCAATCTCACCTCTTAACCCCTGAGGACCCTGTATACCTTCATCACCCGGAAGACCTGGTCTACCCATCTTACCTGGTTCCCCTTCTATTCCTTGTTCTCCTTTATCGCCAGATAATCCTGCTTGCCCTCTTAATCCACGCCGTCCTTTAAGCCCATTAATACCATGTCTTCCTGGAAGTCCAGCATAGCCGGGGTAACCTTTGTCGCCAGTGTCTCCTCGAATACCTTCGACTCCATATTCGCCTCTTTCTCCTTTAGTTCCGTTAAAACCTGCACGACCTGGGAAACCAGCATCTCCTTCCTCCCCTTTAGGACCTTCGTAACCGACGATTGATAGTCCAGGGTTGCCTATATCTCCTTTAATTCCTTTTCGTCCCTTAAGACCTGGTGTTCCATTTAATCCATCTAGCCCAGGTTCTCCGAGATCACCCTTCATACCAAATAATGCATTTTCACCTTGCGTTCCTTTAAGTCCGGTGAATCCTATATCTCCCCTTTCTCCTTTGAAACCGGCAGGTCCATCTACCCCAGGTCTTCCCTCAAAACCAACATTACCTCGCACACCTTTAGGTCCATTTGGCCCTTGTAAACCTATTTTGCCTGGTAGTCCTGGATTTCCCGGAGCTCCATTTTCACCACGATCTCCCATTACTCCATTCGGTCCCGGTGACGCCATAATTCCAGGGAATCCTTGAAAACCAATTGATCCCACATCACCAGTCCATCCTCTTATACCCGTTCTGCCTGCCTCTCCCTTTACACCTTTAGGACCAATGTCACCTTGCAACCCATGATCTCCTTGTAAACCTGGTTCTCCAATGGGACCCATTATACCAGGTAACCCCGGTCTTCCGTGTAGTCCAGGAGCTCCTTGAAGAATGATTCCGGGAAAACCTTTTCTTCCCTAAAATAATTTTGGCAAAATAAATACAAAACTAGACATTTTAATCCAGAGATCAAATAATTCTTAAAATGTAAGATTTTTATTATATAGTATATTATGTTATCTGATTTTTTTATTATATATTATGTTAGCTTAAATATTGATGGTTATGGTAAACAAAATATGTAATTTTTGTTTACGCGAATACTGTATATTATTCAATGTTTAATATTATTTTTGAGGGATAAAGTGACGAGACCATAAAGTCATGTACCTGATGAAAAGTGGCATGCCTGCCCATAATAAAAGATTTTCCTACACTATTAGATAGATGTAAAATGGTATATGTCTATGCCCAGTAAAAATACCGGCAATATTAGCCTTCAAACTGGAACGGAGTAGGGTTGACACTTTACTGACACTCTTGCTGTGTTCCGTTTAGCTAGTGACGGCAAAGTTACTGTCATTTTATAATAAATTTTAAACAATGCGAATTATTTTTACTGTATACACATAAATTATAATAACAATTGTTTTAATCTGAATTAAACTTACTGGAGGTCCCCGTGGTCCATCAAATCCGACATCGCCTTGGTCTCCAGTTTGTCCTTTAACTCCCATCACACCTGCGCGACCAGGAGTACCAGGGTAACCTGGTTCACCTACATCACCCTGCCCACCAGCAAAGCCATCTGTTCCTCTTTCGCCGAAAATTGTAGCAAGACCGGCGTCGCCCCTGGATCCTTTAAATCCCTTATTTCCGCCAAAGCCAGTTACACCACGTTGACCATGAGAACCTGGCTCACCACTAGGACCCATTTCTCCTTTTTCGCCAACAAATCCCTTTATTCCGGCTGGCCCCTGAATAGATTGACCATCTGGACCTTGATCTCCAGGAGGACCCCTCTGTCCATCATATCCCATGTCACCACGCTCTCCTTTTCTTCCACGGACACCTAAAATATTGATGATAATCGTGATCATGATATATTTATATAGTGACATTAAACCGACCTCTTAATAACGACTTCTCCAAGCCACCGCTAGATGGAGTTGATAAGAAATCGGTACCGTTTTCAGGCATTCGGTTCTTCTGCCTCCGTGGCCTAGTGGTATAGGCCCATGCTTTTCAAAACGGAAGTCGTGGGTTCGAATACCACGGAGAGCAATGACTTTGTGTTGTTGTTTCTTAGTTGGATTAGGGCATTACAATAACATAATATAAAAAAACAGTTAACTACATAAAAATGTACGTTCATTCAACGTAGGCACTTATAACGTAAAATATTATTTATTGATTGTGATTCTGATTTAGCACGTGCTCAACCATGAAGAAATCTGCATGTATTAGGAAACTGAAATGAAGAATAAAGAAAATATTTCTTGATTAATTGAAGTCTGCTAGTCCACACCGGTGCCGCAGTAGGTCCGCGTGGCGGTCTTTGTCCTTATACCATCTGTATAGAGGACGACTGTACCCAGCAGTGGGACATATATTTTCTAGTAGGAGAAGGAGAGTATATCAACTGTTAGTAGCCGATTATATAATTTTTTATAAATTAATGATAAAGTAAAATGATTCTACAGGCGAATCAGTTTCTAAAAATATTTTGTAAATAAATACTTTAGCAATAATACCTTTTCTACCAGGATATCCTGGCGGCCCTCTATCACCTTTTACGTTGATACCATTTTCTAAAGAGTCTCCGACTTCACCATCTAAACCTGGTTCACCGATGTCTCCAATATCACCCCTACAATTATTTTATTGTTTATTATGGATACGATAGTACGATGGATAATAAAATTAAAAGATTAATTTTCTTAAATTAGTTCAAAACAATTTAAATTTGTTCGCTTTGTAAAAAGGATTATTTAATGATGTCATGTATTTACGCGAATAAGTCTTGTGTATTAATTTTAAATGCCCGGGGGTTCAACACTACACCGAATATGGTCACCGGACAGTGTCCGGGAATTTAAAATAAAAAACTCGATTTAATCCGTAAATGAGTATTACGTTAGCAAAAAGACCATTTTTATTGTATTATATAAGAAATGAATTAAATGAAATATTTATGTAAGAAATGAAGACAGAAAACGAGTAAAACATATTTTACACTTTACTTAAGATTTATTATATTAGAATTATTTTTCATTAAATTTAAACTTAAACTAATAATTAAATCTTAGTTAAAAAATAATATTTACTTTAAGCCGGGTTCTCCCTTCTCCCCACGTAAGAACGCCATTGGAATATTAGCTTTCGCTCCCGGCCAGCCAGGAGCTCCATCTCTTCCCCGTAATCCATTACGTCCCGGAGGACCGGGAAGTCCATAATCTCCCGTCATTCCCTTTTTTCCGATAGGGCCAAAGTCACCACGATAACCAGGCCATCCTGAGTCGCCCGGTAAGCCCGGTTCACCAATAAAACCTGTTAGTAATGTAAATTAAATTAGTATATATGTATATATATTTGTTTTAGAATTATGTTTGAATGTTTTATCAGTTCGTCCCTAAGGCATTTTACACGTATAAAGTCTCAGTAATTGGCTGGCAACGTTACCCTTCAACCGGAACACACTAGAATGTTTAAATTATGGCTTGGCGGCAGAATTATTGGCAAAGCAGTGGTATCATCAATTCTACCACTTAGGAACTCAGTCTTTACACATGGAATAGTTAATTTAAAAATTAAAAGTTGAATTTGTGCGAACATGTCTTATTATTAACACTACACATATGAAAATGTTGTTTTGTATAGAAAAAGGTATGATAATTTTGAATTTTTATAACCTATGCTACCGATGCTTGTCTGTTAGTATAGTGGTAATTATTCAATTCCTTTCTTGAAGAAGTTATGCAAGTTAAGTCACGCAGGAGGCAACAAACATTCACAAGGTATTTTGTACGGACTTTCGAAATTGTTTTTTATTTTTCAGAAAGTAGCTCAAGTACTGGAACTTGCAAACATCCGTATTAATTCTCATTTAGTAAGAAGCTGTGATGACACCGGTATTACAGACAGGAATTATTCCTTTTTAGGGGCAAGATTTCGTTTTGGGTATTGCTTAGGCGTTGAACTTGAGTTTGAGAGAAAGTTGAAGTTCTAACCAACATGGTGAGCGCTTACCATTGTCAAAATAGTTCAGGTCTTCTTTTTTCCTATGTCGTTCAAGCAACACTATGCATATCTTATCGCGTTCGTCGCGCTGGCGATCGTTCAGTTCGTGTGGCACAAAAGTTCAAGCTTTTTACATTCCCAATTTCATTACCAAAGTTCTTTACGTACTAAGTCAAAAGCTGCTTGTATAATTTGGCCTAGGTAATTTTAGTTTCTGAAGATCGTGTGGTTCATTTTAGATTAAAATTTCTAGATCGGAAGCGTTCAAACTAATAACGTAATATTATTCCGAGCCAAGTCCGCCGCATTGCTACCACCAAATTTATGATACGAGTTCTATTGCGATAATAAAATTAATTCTGATTTCGATTCTTTGCTAACCATACATATATTACATTTGAAATGACTAGTATTGTAGACAACGTTATAGGTAAAACCCTATTATTAAAGGTTAGTAAGCAAATGTACTTAATAGTAAAATTAATTAAAAATAAGTGTTACTGATAACAAAATTAATTTACAACTATGAATCATTTTCTTTG
>DWHQ01000851.1:0-12228 GCA_018247955.1 Eurytides marcellus marcellus | reverse complement strand
GCTTTGCACAGGCCTCTTCTATACAGAGGGAATAAGGGCACAGACCGCAACGCGACCCCACTGCGGATCGGCGGACGTCACATATTTAAAAAATTTGTGTCATTTCTTAAATATGCAGATTTCCTAGCGATATTTTCTTTCACCGTCAAGCACGTGGTAAATTAGCACTTAAAATTGTTAATTATAAATTAACAAATTCATCGGTGCCGGCACCGGGATTTGAACTCAGGTTGCTCTAGTATATTGAATTAAAAGCGAGCACCCGGACACTGAGCTACCACGCCGTACCACGAATTCTGTTTATCATAGTGAAAACATTAAATATATAGGATTTGATCATCTCTTGGGAACCTTTTAGCGTTTTTAAACTACACCTCTTGAGTAGACATACTTCGTTCGGATCTTTAGTCCTCCAGTCACCTCACCACCATTTAGTAGCAGTGGGAGCTAGTGCGTGGCCATAGCACAGTAAAATACTTACTGGACAATGTCGGGATCATGTAAATCGGTGACCTGAGCGGGCCGGGAGGTGAGCAAGCGGTCGAGCGCGGCTGCCCACAGGCGCAGCGTGTCATAGAGAAGCGCAGCAAGTGGATCGGGCTTCAGACAAACCGAACGGCTACTGGCGCCGCGTCGCGCCCACACACGGCATCGCTCGCCCCATCGTTGTCTCCACCTAGACTACCGATCGTACATTTACATCATTGCCGCGTTAAAGTAAAAATAATAAATTAAGACAGAAACAAAAAATAGTATTGGGCACATACGACGTTTGCCGTTTGCAGCTCAATGTTATATGTGAGTGGCGACGGAGTCTCAACGGAGGCTAGTTCCGCATCGTCGGCGGTCTCGTTCCGCCATGCAGCCAGCCATTCGGGGGCGAAACTGAGATGTCCCGCAGCGACTTCGTCCAGCTGCGATTGCGTGCAGGCGGGCCGGTCGGAGGGCGAGACGCGCAGTCCGGCGGGTGGCAGCGTGGCTGGCAACAGCCACGTGGCCCCCGCCGTCGGCACCAGCCCCACTCCCCTGCCCGCGCACAGCGCCGCGCGCACCACTCGCGCGTCTTCGGCGCACACCACGATCACCCGCCCGTTGGCCATCGCCACGCGCCTTGCCCACTGCGCATTACGGAATTCAAATATTTTTTAATTCAATTTGTAAATATTTTAATTAAGTTTATCATTAAATTACAAGAAAAGAAAACACAGAAATAAACTATAGAGAAAAAAATTAACCTCATGGAAAATTTGACCGTCGTCATTTGGTAGAGGGTCTGGCAGCTCAAGGTGCACGTCGACGGGCACGTGCAAGCGCTCGACGTCTATGGCTCCTCGTGCTGCCGCTTCGCTGAGCGCGACCAGGCGGCGCCAGCGCAGTTTCTGCGCTAGGGCGTCGAGGGCGGCGGCGGCGTCGCGAGCATCGCCCGCTGCCAGGAGGGCGGGAGCTGCGCGGGGAGGCACCTGTGCCGAGTAGGCCAACACGGGCAACAGGTGCGTGGGACTCTGGCGCGCTACTTCAGAGAAGGCGGCCGCGCAAGCTGGGCCCGCCATCGCCGACAGAGCGCCATACTCGCCAGTCCCTAGCGCATTGAACATGTACTTGTAGGCTTGCCGCACGTCGCATTTGTCGTCGAACAGCTCCACCTTGAGACGTGCGGCCCGCGGCACGCCCGCCACCTCCAGGTCGGCCTCCACTAGCTCGGCGGCGGCCGCGAGAGCGGGCGCGTCGTACGCCTCTCGGTCCGTAACATTGGGCACCATCACCACAACGCGCACCTCGCTTCGACGCTCCTTTTTGGGGTGCGCCTCCAGGAACTCCGTCGCCGCCACCTCGGCATCGGTTCCGGCGCGTGCTGTCGCCACTAGCTCTCTAATTTCCTCCGAGCCCAGTCTGAGGCGGACGAGCGCCCGCACCGCGCCGGCGGATCGTGCGAGGGCTCTGACATTTGCAAATTTGATAAGGCGCAAACTTTCAAAGGGGCAATCGGTCTCGATAACTTTTGACCGCTTAACATCGGAGGAGCAAGGCGGAGGCCCGAGTCTCGTAGCAGCCAAAGACTCTAAGTCGGTCCACTCGACTGCCCAGTCGCAAAAGAGGGGGGCGTTGTTTCCGAAGAGGGCCGCTGCGGCAGCCAGGTATTTACCCAGTGACAGTATACGCATATGCAAATGGTATGCTTTGGCTGTCTTCAGAAGCACCATCGCTTCGCTCTCGTCGCTCGTTAAGACTAGAGCACAAGTTGAGTTGGACGTTGCACACCAAGGGAGTTCGAACATGTCAGTGACATTTCTGCAAAAGGTAAAAGCAGAATGACATTATGATAATAAAAAAAATATACAGAAAACCATTTCTACCTATACTGATCGCCTCTCGATCGAGGGTTTTACTCACCGTGACAGTCCGTCGATGGAGGCGAGTACGGCTTCGATCACCCGCTGTGGCACGTAATGAAGGCGGGCGATGTCGGTGTCGGCCAAGTCTAGCAGGGAGCGGGCGCCGGGGGAGGCGTCGGGGGGAGCGGCGGAGGGCGAGGCCAGGCGGAGGCAGGCGCGGCGCGCGGGCGGGGCGGCGTCGCCGAACTCGTCGAGGCCGTAGTCGCGCAGCAGCCAGGCGGCGGGCGCGCGGGCGGCGGGCACGGGCAGCAGCGCGGCGTGGAGGCGCGCGGCGGCGAGCGCGGCCAGCACGGCGTCGCGGCAGGGGCGCGCGGCGGGGGGGGCGGGCGGCGCGCACGCGGCCGGCGGCGGTACCGCGCGCGACCGCAGGCCCGCGCGTCGTAGCGTGGCCGCCACCAGCGCCCCCAACGCCGCGCCCCCGCCGTCGCCACCCCACACCGCCGCCGTCACCAACACTTCCGCCGGGTCATTCGACGAATTCGTGGAGTTGCTTCCTGTGCCTACCGGTTAATAATTCATAATATTACTCATTTGTGGTTACTAACGTTACTGAAACTGAACTGAAACCACTTCCCCCTTAGCCATCCGGATGCCGCGTCGTAATAGAAAATGGTAGCCAAATAAGTATTATTTCGAAAAACATATGCTGGATACAAGATAATTCAATGCTTTTACTAAACGTTAGGTTATGTACGAGTATGTTCAGGTTTCGTATTAAGCTCGTAACACACAGTTCGTTTAATGTCAATCCATACTGAAGTTCCATGCAAGGTGTGGTTAGAAAGCTCGTTGGCAAAACTAACCGTGTCCGAGCTGAATAGAAAGCGCCGCACATAGCAGCAAAGACAGCGCGGCGCCGCGGAACCTGCGCACATGAAAGAAAAAATTATAATAACTTTTCATGTTTCGAAATTTCATAAATTTTTTTGTCAATCGGCGATTTTAATTTCTAACAGATTTTACATATTTGGGCTATAGCTCAATTGAATAATAGATAAGACTGTGACTGGGTAACTTTCATTAACTGCCATATATGTACATATGTATATTTCGGGCAAATTTTGAAACTTTTGACATCGTGGCCTATTGAGTATTGAGTCAGCCATTGTAGATACAATGACAGCAATGGCAATTCCAATAATCTACCGCCAAGCAGTAATGAGTGAGCAGTACTGTGTTCTGGTTTAAAGGGCAATGTTGCAAGTTTAAATACCGGTCATAGAAATAGATCATCTTATTACGCTGGGTGAAGAGCGTAAAGCTAAGCAGCAAAGTTTTCTGACATTGTGGTGTTATTGGAAAGTGTATCACTTTCTATCCTAAAAAAGGTCGTTATGAGCGAGTGTGTCGCAAAATATCGGACGCACGGATTGTTCGTCTCGTCACTTCCTATCCTAAAAAAGTTCAACGTTCAATCCCAAGTGTAGAGTAATGCAATGGGGATGATACGAACCCCATGGAAGGAGCGTTGAGGCGCTGGACAGGGTGCGGGGTGGCTGCGCGCCCTCCCGGACATTGGCGCCGCCCACCTGGAACACGTGCAACGGTCCATCAGCGTCATTCGTGGGCCATGGTCGTTTCCCATCTCGGAAAACGGGGAGTCATTCGATGACATTTAGAGCTAAATGGCCTTCAGATAAATCTCATCATTTTGGTGCCATGTAATCAAATCTATGATACTTCATCGCCTTTATCAGTATAGACAGCTACTTTGGTTAGGTTATTATTTAAATCGGTCTTTGTTAGGTAACAAAAAAAAACATACAAGCTTTTACTTATAAATTCGATTCTATTATTGAGTAAATCTAAAGCACTGCCTTGCCTCCTGGGTTAATTTGATGTTCGAGCAACATTTTCATGATACTTCGAAAGAGCGAAAACTTTAGGCGTTATAAAAATCGACGAAACTTTCAAAATATCAGGAATCGATCCCCATTGCCGATAAACTGAAAAACAGGAATCAGCCGGCAACTACACCACTGGCATCACTGCCACCCATATAAACTACGCATTTGATATAATTCGAAATGACTATGATCGAATTGCTAATGTGATGTTTGTTATCGTTTACACTTACTAATATGCAAATATATGCTACTAAATAATTTGTTTGAACTACAGTGGTCGTTCCTCCGATTCAAGAGAATTTGAATTCATTCAAGAATTTACAGAATCTAAAATTGGGTTTATTTTATATTTCGTGTGAATATAAATGATTCAAAAACACGGCTAAAACCGTCAAAAATTTCAGCAGCCTCCTTGATCTTCTAGTGTATAATTGTTTTCATTTCAACAATTACTCTTTACGTTTATGAAAATGTTATATTATTGATTTTTATCACTCTTGATGCACTTCACACTTGATGTAATAACACTTATGCATGTTTAGACACTGCCAATACCTAAATAAAACGATCACGTTGGCGGAGGAAGATTTGTTGCGGCGGTGGTGGTGTTGTTAGGGTTTATTTCGATAGAGTCGGGGCGACGCAGCAGCCTCCGGAGCGATCCGCGAGATGAAAGGGGGGGCGCGGAGCGGGGGGCGCACGTTACGGAGGATCGCGGAGAGCGGCGGACAGGGGCGCGCGCGCACTTGGCCGCACTGACACTGACTGAGTCACTCGGCGAGGGGCGCGTGGCGATGCGGCGCCTGCCCACCCACCTCTACCGCCTCCGCTACCCCCTCCTAACATTCATCTATTCGAAAAGCATATATCCATCCATCTTAGCTATGGTCAGCCGTTAGTCCAAGAGAAGGCTGTGGCTGTATGGGAAAAATGAAATATCTATAAAAAAACATCCATATATCGGATACAGAAAACAAATAGCGCAACCTCAGCGCGTATTCTACTTCCGGCTTAATTTAAAAGGGACTGAAATAGTCTTCATATTGAAGTCGACTATCACACGGTAACATGAGTGATTTTTGGCGGCGGTGGAAGTACCTGACCATTACAAGTTCTGTTTGAAATCAGTAATGTTAAGATATTTTACAAACTGGAAATCTTACTGAACAGTACAGTACTGAGTGACAACTCTTAAATCTTAAGAAAAAATCACAGATCCGTCTTTGAGTTTAATGACTGGCTTTAAGTCATTAATATTCATAGTGGTAATATTGTTCTACGAAACACAAGCGCTTTTAAAATCCTAAAGAAGGAGCAAAGACAGCTAAAGTTCATCGAAGTGAGTGCAGCTTATATTTGCTGTGTATAAGTTAGTGCAATTGCACTGAGAGAGAAGGATATCTCTTAATTTCTGTTTTTTCGTTTACCTTGCGACATTATATAACATTAATAACAAAAATATCAAATTACTATCTTACTTATACGACAATAAGGGTACATTAGCCTAGAAAACGTAACAAACCAAATTACATAAACTTTTTAATAGTGTTAGTTGAAAAATGAAAAACAACATTTAATGTTGTTAAATGAAAAATTCAAGCGCGTACGAGGTGTATTCAAATTGCGCAATTAACATAATGAAGGACTTTAAATTTACCATTGGTTTTACCATTTGCTACTGGGCATTGAGTGATTTGCGAAGTAGTGTTATTTAGCAGTTAATTCCAACTGGTCATTTACATTGGAATTGAATTCATTATCCGTTGTTTATATGTTGCCGCTGACAGCTTCTCCCGTTGTTTTAAACAAAATATTATCATATGACATGACATTGCCTCTAATTTAACGTTATAACTAAAAATCAAAGTCTTTCAATGGACCTTCTCTTATCTTATCTTGACTGACGTTGATGCTTTTAGCCTATGCAGCTCTATAAAGCTTCATCGGATCACCGAATTCGTGGAAATGCTAGTGAGGACCTTCTATAGCGAACGAATACAACAACAATAGCGACAATACAGTGAACAAGCCGTCGTCATATTTCTTTAAAAATTACTTTAAACGATACTTTGAGAATTTTTCAAATATGGTTCTATTTAGCTTATGAATCAGTTAGTATCCTCTGTAAACAATTTACCTTTGGAAAAGGTTCTTAGATTAATTTTTTTTGCGCGTGCCAATGGTCACGATCATACTTTAACCGGTCCGCTAATTCTCGTCTTGTTGTTATTCAGTTTTCTTAGGAAAATGACACCACGACCATTAGATACGGTCATAGATTTGTTGCGGTTTGAGGCCGGCGCGAGGAAATGTATTATGTATGAGCTTGAGATGTTTACGCACGACGCGCCCGAGTGAGCGGCGACGGGTGAGGAAACACGGCGGTGGCTGACGGTGGGGCAATGAAGGGACATGGCCGATGCCACGTGTTAGCACGAGCCTTCTTATGTTTCTATTACATAAAGAAACCCCAGGAACAGATGCAAAACTGATTTGGGACCATTTTGTGACATGTGCTACAAACCTTATATTTGTTTATCACAAAGTAATCTTTTTATTATTGATATTATTAATAATAATGAAAAAACGTAGAAATTGAAATCAAAGAAAGAAAATCGTAGGAATAATATAATACAACAACACAACATATAACGTAACAATTTTGTTGTGGGGTGCCTTTTGTCAAATCGTAGACACACGCCTCTAACAGCGTATGACAGGCTTAGGAATACTCCGTTGCAAGATTTAATCTCAACTTTAAATTATACGTGGGTGCAGAGATTACGCATGAGCTGACTTACACTGCGGACCTTAAGCATCTCGAAGAGGCCATACCAAACGTTTCCTAACCTAGGGATTCTAACAAGTAGGTTTCAACACTCCCGTAATACATTACGTTCGTAATAAAAGATATTATTAAATGTGAGTTCCTATATATTTTATTTAATGAAAATAAATTCGTGAATATCTCTCAAACTTTTTACCAGACTGTTTTACCCATTCATTTCCTTAACTCATCACATGCGTGAAATTTCCTTTTTTTTTAATTATTTTTTATCCTGTGTCTTATGTTCACTGTTGTTTATGCTTTATGTCCATGCGACTCTGTAATGCTACATCGAGAGACCGAGCTCAAGGAAATGCTACGTTTTTATAGGTTGGAAAAAATTTTGATATTTGATAATATAATTTAATAAATGTGGATCGTCGGCTAAAAGCTCTCGGAGTCCGATTTGCGAGCGAGTGGAACTGCTGGCCATCGCCTGTGTTTTTTTACCCTGATTAGGAGGAAAACGATCAAGCGACTCACCTGATTGTAGGCGAATGCTGCCGCCCATGAACATCTGTAACATCAAGGGACTTGCCAATAGGTTGCCGGCCCTTAAGATGGCAGTATGCCCTCTTCTTGAAGGTCTCGATGTCGTGTTAGTTTGAGAATACCGCCGGTGACAAACGATTCCACAAGTTGATGGTGCGTGGGGAAAAAACGCACGGTGGTGGATTGCCAGCCATTCAGGTGGTGTGAATGTTATCTGGAGGTTTGACGCGTTGTTCGAGACGGTGTTCGCACAACGTGTACAACTAATCGGTTGCTATGGTTTGAGAACCTTCCTGAAACGCTTACGTATGTGGTACTATTTGATGGGATCCCGACGGTGGGGACGGACGGCAGCTTTTTATAAATTATAAATAACTACAGACATTAACTTAACGCTATACAGGGCGTGTCGATGTCAAGCAGATGTTACGATTATACGCACAACAACGATTATTTGTCTAAAGAGCAATTGTAAAAACGTAGGTAATAAGCGATCGTTAGCGAGGTGCAACCGCAGAGTGCGACGCGTTTTTATTCGCTTGCTAGGAAACAAACAAAATAGCAGAGAGCGTGAGTCGCCGAGCGGTTTTTTTCTATCACATTGCGCGACGCTTGTTTCCGTCTCTAGCGATGTGCACTTATAATTAGCGACGACGATCACTCGATTTGTCTCGAAGCATGCTTCCCCACGGTAATTTGTCCACGATTGGCAAAATGCCTCTAATGCCTCTCTAGTGCTATCGCGGCCACTCTTGTCGGACTAGCAATAGATGTGGCAACAGGTGAGCGCCGAGCAATGAGCTCTTGTAGAATTACGTGGCTCTGGCGACGCAAGTTGTGCAAACGCTAGTGGAGACTCGCATCGTTCGTCGAGTCCTCCACCTCCACGCGGAACCGGTATGCCGATACGCACCCTGCTCACATGATGCCTCGTACATGGCACTGCGAAGGGGCGTTGGCGGGGTTTGCCGGCGCACTTGGCAGCCGTCACCGGCGCAATTGTATTTTTAATCTCGGAACATATCTTGTTCACAGCTCGGCCTTATCGAGCGGCGGCGTGTGTCAAGTTCACCGATTAAGCGATATCGCGCCTTCGCTTTCGACGGACCGCACTGCACCGTTCCACGTAAGAGCACTCTCCGCGATAGCCCAATGTAAACAAACAACAAACACCACGTTCGCTCCATTTTAACCTAGACACTTAGCGTCAGGTCACAGGTCACGTTGCAACAAGACGCACGTAAACTCGCATTTGTGAGCTTCAAGGCGCAATTGTAAATGATTCCCGATGAAATAATGCGAAGATTTCGGACACGTCCAGCGGTCGATACGTGGCCTGTTAAAAATAAACTCGAATTGTTATGTAGACTTATCGAAGTTTATTTTTAATTTTCAAAATTCATTGAATTTTTTAAGGACTTGGAGAGTTAAGAGGAAATACGCTTGCCCGTTCGACCACTGTCCCACTTCGTGTTTTGATCTGCTTGTTTCTGCGTTGTGCTCGTCAACCTCTTTACTCAGTCCTTACTCTGGAAACACTGTCTTTGTAACCGGAAAACACTACTGATTGCACATTACTGTTTGACAATGTATTAACTGCTATGGCCTGGTACTTATCCAGGCGGACTTTACAAAAGAGATCTACCGCTACAAAAACTAAGATGTTGAACATCATATGGCGATGTTGTTAGAAGATACGCTCTCTTGAAATGGCACCTGATAAAGCGGCAGAGGCGCAGTTGAGCTGCCTTACAATAAATACGTGTACGATACTTCGTTTTCAATTCTATTATCTCCACATTTTAATCTACGGCTCATGGAGGTTGGCGGAATCCGAAGAATCTACGTGTCCAAGTAGTGTGCCAGCTCTACAGGTAACCCGAATGATCTATGTAAAGAGCGATCCCGGGATGACACTGCAATGTTTTGTCATCACAGACACGGGAAGGATCTTGTAAATCGTCATCACACATTAAGTATCTATGAACGTTACTGCCAAACATACTTTGTAGCTTGGAAAAAGATATCACGTCGCGTTCAACATTTTGCATATATGTATATGTTATGGCACTACATAAAGATAAGAATAAGAAATGCCGTTGACGAAAACACGTTGGCATTCCTGAGCGGGAATTAATAGAACGCCATTAGTATAATGAAGTAGCGCACGAGACGCCGCAAAAAAGTCGGCGGGCGATCGGGACGTAAAAATAGAAACGTAAACAGCAACATTGTCCGCTGTGGGCAGGCGCGAGGCGGCCGCTGGTTGGCCCTTCGGAGAGCGCAAACAGATAGTTCCGTCGTAATCGAATGCAGGCAAAGGTCGCGCCGCCAGCTGGCGCTCGCATCTGCCGCGCATCTGCTTGCTGAGCACTTGCAGTCATTGCCGGTTTTCAGGGCGGCTAGGTTTGCTTAGTTGTGACGCAGCATCACCACAGAAAGGTCGTCGAACCTGTATACAATTGGGCGTCAACAGAGCCGCGACACATTCAATGAAGGCCGCCAACTATTTGGAGCAGTTCCTCCGTACATTTCACATACTTGACTTACTAACGTGAGCCTTCGAAGGAAGGAATTTATAACAAAATAATAACAATAATATATCATGGGAGATCTCACATGATGATCTGATCCCAAACTAGTCATACATTTTTATCTATATATAAATTAATATATTTGTCCTGGGAATCCGTAGGAATCGAACCCACGACCTTTGGCTTTGCAGTCAGGAGCACTAACCACTACACCAACGGGCCAGTCGGATATTAGAAACTTGTATTATATATTACATTTATCGCAACAAACAATTCATTAACAATGATTATAAATTATTTATCTGTGTCCACAAAACAGTAATCTAACGAAATTAAATGATCCTTATTTAAGTCATTAATGCAAATTGCTCTAAATATATAATAAGTTGTTATAAACTGAATTTTTATTATCTAACACACCTAGATGTACACGGAACATTCCCTTGGACGCTGTATTAACATTATTAATATGGCAAATATAATACTCCTACTAAGATTTTCATGTTTACCTCGACTTTTAAGCAGTGATAATTATGTTGGCTTCTAAACTGTACATCATCAAAGGTCGCGGGAGCGAGTTAGAATAACTTAACTTTACGTTCCACAGCACACGTGCATGTTTATTCATTGCGTCGCTTAACGTATTTCGCGACTTTGTCTACGTTCGATTTTAAAATTCTATAATAAAATATAACAGATTTCACAAAAAATCATGCATTCTTTTTTGAAATCTCTTTTTTATCCATTACCTTCATAATAAAGGCGTACTTACACAATATGCGTGGCTGGATGATTATCCAGATACAGCTTTTCAATTATAGACCGGTCATGAACCAGAATAGAAATCGCTTTCAATTGGATAAAGCATACGAATTCAAATATTCGGATATTGGAATTTGGTTTTTTGTTGGTTTGGTTCGATTAATCAGTGATTCATTATCGACGGACATTTGCTTCATATGAATATATCTTTGGATAATATTGCAATTACATTTTAATAAAATTCCTATTAGCAATAAATTTATTTAAATCTTGTACAATATCGGTACACGATTGTTTCACAAATAAAAGCGGTGGTACCTAAGAGCAAGACTTTTAATAAAAAATTTATCTTAAACTTATATAAAGATGGACTGATTTTGTCATATTATCAAGATAACAATTTTGATATATCATATGGTTGCATAGTAACGTTGAACAAATCAATCATAGGTGAATATGTACAAGTGTGTATAAATAAACATCAGCAACAACCGCTGACTGTCGAATATACATATGTACTATTAAAAACACAACCGATCCTGGCCGATCCGTTAACCGTATGATTTGGTCTAAGCGGCTGTTGATAATGGATAATACAATGTAATTATTGAAGTGGGTCAGTACGGATGGACCCAAATAAATTTTTCTTCTCGCGGTTTGGCGTGTGAAATGCACGCTGAGTGGAAATAATTCTACCAGCAACGTGTGACACGAAGTCGCAAATACATACACATACACGCACACACACGTACGCACGCACGCACACGATGGTAGAGCCACACAGCAACTCCCGCTACTGCTGAATGGGACGACCTGAGAGTATACAGAGAGGATAAGTACCACACAGAAAATAGGCGTAAAGTGGCAGTCAAACTCAAACTCAAACTCAAAATATTTTATTCAAAAAGACTTTTTACAAAGTATAAATTTGGTAAGTTAGTCAGTTTGTCTGAAGCTACCACCAGTTCGGAAAGCAGTTTCCTGATGAGTCGCTCTTTTCAAAATGCCATTGTTTACATCGGTCTGTTTACAAAGAAATAATCATTCAGTTGAGCATCAACGTCATTTTGAATCCAAGCTTTGTCATCATTCAAGTAATCAGATGTACAGAGTAGAAAGGTTTATTTACTAAACATTTTTATATGCGTTTTAAATTGCTGATAAATCTAGTAGCTAGCTGTGGAATCTTATTACAGATGCGAATACCCATGAAACAATTACTTATTTTGTGGACACGAAAGTATGGCGTTACAAGTTTATTTCTATTTCTAGTATTTATCCTGTGTGTGACTATTTTTGGAAAATAAAGTAATATTCAATCTAATGTATAAAATGTTACAATAAATGTATTGTGACGGCACCGTAAGAATACC
>DWHQ01000850.1:0-12228 GCA_018247955.1 Eurytides marcellus marcellus | reverse complement strand
AGGGGGAAGGGGGGGATGGAGACAAAAGTAATGACGGTAGAGAGAGAGGTATGGGGATAAGCCACCTTAATCACTGGGCGAAACGAGAAAACAAACACACTTCCACTTTACGCCGATTTTCTGTGAGGTTGTGGTATTTATCCGGTTCCGGATAGCCTGCCATTCAACAGCGGTAACAGCTACGTGGCTGCAGCTACCACTGTAAACTTTTTGCCAAATTTTCATTTGGCATAATTACTGCGCATATATCTATATATCTATATAGGTATGGTATTGTAGGTATGGTATTTAGTATCTACCAACACACAGAAGACGAATGAGGCCATGTTATATTTGAGGGGGGAACGTCTATTAGTCATTGCCCAATGAGACAGAAAATTTGGCGGTATCCTATAGTCAATTTTTTCAATCACTTTTTTTGGTCCGGTAAATGCAAAGGACTTAAAGTTAGTTAATATATTTAAAAAAAAAATTAAAATTATGTAACTATCACAGCACTATTTCAGTCGGTTTCTGATACAATTACACGTTTGTTTTACATTTAGATTATTCATGTAATTAATAAATATAATTGTTCAAATATAATCATTCAAACCATAATAGGATTTAGTAATCAAATTCCGAATTTAAGACATATGGCTTCGTATATTCACTTGTTTTCCGTCAAATCAATAAACATACATCATTCGTTAAATATCTGATCATATTCCACCATTGCGAGTTGTTAAAAATGAAGTTGTTAAGCCAAATATCGATAAACAAGTGACAAATCAAATTAAGATCTCCACGTTCACGGACGACGTAAGTTCCATGGCGTAGCTATTCGCGTAAACCAAGGTTGAACGTGTCGTTGCACTTCTACGTCATGCTCTTAAAAATGATGCCAAGCTACATCGTTAGTAGGGCGAAAATAGTCGTTAATATCTACGTAAAGCAATCAAATTTAATTAGTATTTTTCTGATGTTATGCCTCCGATTTCAATCATAATTGATGAGGCATAAAAGTAATGTAGGTCATAAAATCTTCGTAATAATACAACAAACGGAGGTAGAGCAACGCTGCTCTCGGTGCTGAATGGGCCGGCTCGAACCGGGTAAGTACCACGATCTCACAGAAAATCGGCATAAAATGGAAATGTTTTTGCTTCCGCGTTTCGTACGGTGAGTGAAGTGGCCGGTAGAACACCCCTCCCTCTCTCTTCCTCCCTTCCCCCGTCTTCCTCTATCTACTCCCTCTCTCCATCTCAATCATCCTACTCCCCTTTTGCAAAAATTCTCACCTTAAAGACTGGCAGTGTATTTGCAAGTTCTGTAATGCTGCAAACGTCTATGGTAGCGGTGAACGCTTACCATCAGGTGAGCCGCTGGTTCGTTTGCCCGCCTACTCCATAAAAAAAAATTCTTTCAGAAATAGACCTTTACAAGCACTTCTGTATCGTAATTTTTACATTTTGAAATTTTTTATGTTTATTTAATCTTCAAAATCAAAACCAATGATTACGCTTCTTAACAAATAACATCACTTATTTTAATGCACATATCTGAAAATCTTCTCCTCTATTCTTTTTATAACAACATGCCGAATTTCATCACACATTGTAAAACAGCAATACAATCATTCGAGTGTTCCGATACGAAGGACGATGTTTCCAAAGAAGTAACTAGGCATAGAGTTGTGTCTTTTGAGCGGAAGGAAAAGCCAAGCAGTTTTGAACTATTACCAACAAAACTATAACGTTTTGAAGAAGAGGATTTTGAACCAACGAACGCTTGACCTTCTAGCATAGCGCTGAGAACGCGGAGAGCGTGAGGGTACGCGGGATCGGAGAGTTGGCGTGGACAAGCGTATGACAGGACGGCACGGCAAATAATTTATGCCTTCTGCTTCGTCGGTAATTGTCCGGGGTAAATAGGCGAGCCAGCACGTTATACAGCTCCGGAACGATAGGGACTCGTAGTTGGCGTGATAAGAGTCCCAAATGCAAGAACTAGACTGTCCAGTTTGTTGCGTAACAGAGTATTGTATAGAATTTTAACGAAAAATCCTATCTAATAATCGCGCATGTTGTTCTTAGTACAAATAAAAAAAAAAGACAAAGACTCTTAATAATGGTTATGAAAAGTGAGTCTTTGATCGAATGTGACACCCAGATCTATTAGTACCGTATAACGGTTCATTTTTGTGTTGCCTAATGTATAGTCGAAAGATATTGAATTCCTCACTCATAACACTACACTTCGAAAGGTTGAATTCCAGGTCGTTTAAAGTACTCCATTCATATACCGCACGAACATCCCCCTGGAGTGGCAGGCAATCCGCTTCTGACTGTACTTCAGCGTATAATTTGAGATCATATGCATAAAGAAGACATTCTGCATGTCCAAGGATCGTCGGTAAGTCATAACCATTAGTTGAAAAAGCAAGGGACCTAATATGGAACCTTGGCTTACCCCTGAGCGCGTTTGGTACGGAGAAGATTCATATATGCCTAGCCTAACGAATTGTTGACGGTCACGCATATAGTCTGCTAATAATCGTAGAAGGCTTGGGCCAAAACCGATGGAACTTAGTTTCACCAACAATACGTCGTTATTAACCCTGTCGAAGGCTAAAATCGAAGTATAACACATCCACCTGACTTCCTCGACATAGTTGATTGGATATGTAGCTCATGAGCGGCAGGAGATTTGTATTGACCGATCGCCTTGCTCTAAAGCCATGTTGGGCATTTGAAAGGTACTTCTCAACCTGCGAGTAGATATAGCGGTGTAAGACGTTTTCAAAAACTTTAGCGGGTGACGATAATATTGCGATTGGACGATAGTTTTCAACAGTGGACTTATCAGACGTTTTAGGTATCGGAGTAACTCTTGAGATCTTCCATTGTGGTGGGTATATCCCAGTTTTCAGTGATAAGTTGAACACATGACACAGCGGCTCGGAAATAGAATTTTTTATGTTTTTTAAGACCATTGATGGAATTTGGTCTGGTCCCACCGAACTGCTTGTTTTCAATTTGTTAATACCGTACATTACATCCAACCGAGTGAAACTAAAAATATTAACGTAATTGCTGTTAGCACTACAATTTTCAGCCTCCGCGAGTGCAGGATCTAAACGCGGTATGCTTGGCGAGAAAACACTTGCAAAGAATTGTGCAAAAGCTTCAGCAGCTGCAACTCCAGAGAACGATTCACCTCGGTAGGTCACTGTCGGTTCAAATCCTCCCTTGGATCGCAAGGCGGTGATAAAATGCCAGAATTCACGTGGATTGAGTTTTATTTTATTTTCAATCTGCCCCAAGTACGAATTATAAGCAAGTGTAACTCTATGTTTTAACGAGGCTCGGAGTTCTTGAAATTGCTTATAGGTATCATCAGACTCGGCACGTTTCCATGCAGTGTGTAACTTACGTTTACGCTGTATGTCTTGTATTATGTCAACTGTAAACCAGACCGGATAACGATGTCTTTTATTTTTAGCTCGACGTTTCTTGGGCATACAGGCATCGAACAGATCGTATAATATTTGGTATAGGCATTGCACTGCTTCATATACATTGTCAGACTGATAGATTCTATCCCATGAGATGCAGGAAAGCAAAGTATATAATTTATTGTAATCACAATTTTTAAAGTTCCAATCTTTAACCGGATTAATATTACTGGGCGGGATTGTTTCAAGATGGTGGGTGACCTTGACACTTAATCGTACATCTATCGCTGGATGATATGGATCAATGGGAACGATACCCTCAGTACTAGTAACTACAATTTCTCGGATGTTAGCGCTCTCCCGAACTAGAACAACGTCAAGCTTACCACCATAAGAGTTGAATACAATATTAGTTTCAGATAAGTTACAATAAGATAAAAAATATAGATAATAATTATTAACACTTAAAGATGCACTATTTAAATTAATATCTCCTAGTATAATCACTTCACCTCTTAAACTGTTAATTACATTTTCCACCGCATAAAACCATGTCATATAGTCTTCATCTGTGGCGCTAGGTTTTATGTATATAACACAGACATGGCAAGGACGACCACGCCACGTGAATTCAGCCCAAAGGTCTTCTCCGGATTTGGTCTCCAAATCATGGCGTCGACAAAGTGTTACGTATGTGCGCGCCGCGAGTAGAACACCACCGCATCGTGTACCCCTATCGCGACGTAGGATTGACCAGTTTTTACTAACCAATTCGGGGTCATCAACGGTCTCGTCAAGAAATGTTTCTGTCGCAGCGACTACGTCGTGGTCTAAAAGCTCTAAATAATTTCGCCAAATTGCAAGTTTTGTTTTGAGGCCTCGGACATTTTGATACAGTACGTTTATGACCGTACTAGCGTGTGCTCTGCTGGGTGTTTGATTGGTCGCGAAAGGGCTGGTGGTCTTGTTGGTTAGCCCGAGCGCTTTCTGCCTTCTTGTACGTAATCCAGGGTTTTATTCTGGCATTTGTCGGCCAAACATTAACAGAGTAGCATTTTTCATAATAGGCTATTGGTACACCCACTTTATATGATTTGTAGTTGCCTTTAGGTTTCAGCTCTTCTACCGTATAATTTCCATTCTGACATAACTGGCTAACGTAGTCCTTGATTTCCTCGACATTTGACTCCATATTCCATACATGCAGATATTTTCGGGGCTCAACAGCTTTTAGCGAGGTCACAGTGGGGCCAGCGGTACCCAATAGTGAAGCTGGGCGTCGGATTATCTTCTTTTTTACCTCAGTCCACTGCGCATCCCGATGCGATGAACATTGACTAACTGGTTCTTTACATTCAGAATCGTCCGTGTGTTTGTTGACTTTTCCTGTGACATTTATTATTTCCAACCCATTACTGCTAGTCGGAGCAGGAGCCGCAGGAGCTGGAGTCGGAGCTTTAGACAGAGGAACAACAACTGGTAACACTGGATCCTTAGGTACTTTCCGTTTTTGGTTTTCGTTCGCCGGCAGTTTTTGAGGGGGGATTTCCTTGTTTTGCCTTTCAGCTGTAGCCCTGTAGGTAATTTCGGCAGGTTTGATATTGCTGATAAGTAGGTCAATTTTAGCGGCATGGGTTTTTAGCTCTGCTGTGATAGCTGCATTTGTAGATTCATAATGCGTCAATTTGTTTTGCAGTAAATCTATTTGTAACATATAGTGTTCCATTTTATTCTCATTACCCTGTATGACTAGCATTGCATGTTCGAGTAACTTCTTGAGTGATTGCATTTCTTGCATCATAGTATTGCACATCTTACTCAAAACCTGGCACTCCTCAGAATTTTTCGGGTGGCCTACTTGAACATCAGATGGCAATTTCTTGCGAAAGGTAATATTTGTAACACTCGCGCTAGTGTCACGGGGTATTTTAGAGGAGCCTACAGGAGTCCGGCTGTTATTCTCTCTTCTCTTTACAGAGCAACGACATTCGGAACATAACCAATTTTCCCTGCCCGAGTTTACTCCGCCTATGCAACGAAGGTGGTAAATTTTCTTGCATTTTTCTATTGTACACTGTAGGCTTTCCTCATTGTTAATTGGGAAACAGCAAGCGGCACAGTTCATTTTAACATATAATAAGCAGAGATAAGCGCACCGAAGATAATTCGATTAGTTTTGGTCCGATTTTTACCAATCAACTTTTAATTGATAGGAAATTTTTTAAGAACAAAAATATTTATCTTTCAACACTAGATATTCACTTTTAACCACAAATTTCAATAAAAAATACAAGGGCAGTCTTTTGACAGTTGTTTCAACAACCGTTGAAACAACTGATTCTTATTGCAGAAACTACTCGTTCTATTTTAGACTTTAATTTAGCGTTTAATAATAAGGGGATTTAGAACGTTTATTTTATATTTAACATAATGTAATCGGTTAGGTCCTTATTCTTAAGAAAAACGTAAAATTAAATGTCTGCTAATTTAATAAGGTGTGGATATAGACGCGGTGCAAGGAACATTATATTCAATTTCAACACGACACAAACTATAAGTTCAACTTGTGCGAATGTAGACAAATTTATTTTAGTAAAGTAAAAGTAACCAGACGACTCAAAATTACTTGGCTAAACGCTACGCTCGTAGCTCAGACTTTTAATTAATTTTTATGCCCAGTAACTACCGTGTGAAAGTAAATAATGATCACATTACCATTCAAACCAGAGCATAGAGGTGCTGGCACATTACTACTTAGCGGCGAAATAACTAGCAATAGTATTGTCATCCCCCAGGCAACACTATTTTTATTTTAGGAAATATAATAACGAGACTACCGAATCGTATATAAGACGGTAAACGACAGGCTTGCCATACACTATTTTAAACTACACCAGTTCAAAACTAATCAGCACTGTGCTGCACTCGTCATTTAGAGATGATCTGTCTGAATGCCCAGTGATTATGCTGGCAACATTGCCATTCCATACGGAACACTGCCAAATTTCATTCTTCTGAGTAAACGAAATAGTCTTTGAAAGGGGTACAAAGTTTTCTTTTCGGGTGTTAATAGATACTCGTAGATATGATAAATCGTAATGCTTTAACCTTTTATCTATATATTTATCTATATTTAGTCGAAAGGTTTTGTCACGGCACGGCTGTTATAAATTAAGAACAGAGATTTAAAAAAGCTCAAAATATTATAACCTTATTACAGCCAACAGTATAATAGTCCCAAGAATAGTATATTTTTTGAAGAAAAATATATTTTTTTAAACGCTGACTTAAAGTCGACACAGAATAAGAGAAGTACAATTATTTATTAATAAAACCACACTTAAGATTTCCTCCATTTTTAATTGGATTTGGTGATGTAAAATAATTATCGATCAAGGTGTACAAAATTACAGGCCTTTACAGTATTTATTGAGGCGTGTTAGACCATTACTATTACCACATTACGAGGTAAATGTTTGCTTCATATTTAAAATCGTAGAAGTTATTGATACAATGATAAAATATTGCTTACATTCCTTTACCATTAGGCAAATTGTACTTAATAAGGTACATTATGTACGAAAGATCTAAAACTTTAGGTAGAACATTTTATACAGGTCCGATATAAAGATTTTTACTTGCGTAATACACATACTTTAACATTTAGGGAACTGATAATGGAAACATGCTTTGCTGGAAGTATTTACAGTTGTTTTATATTTATTTTCATGTTTTACCGATGGCTAAAAGTGTTGCTCTAAAACGTTGCCCTTTAATTTCCATTGCTTTAGTTTTATAAGGTATTAAATATACTGGGACTATTTAATATATATATATATGGAACAATTATTATTATTTTAAGGGGCAACGTCAATAGATACAAAATGTGTTCAGACGTTTAAGATCTTATAATTTCACATTACATGCATATTGATTCAGTAAAGAGGCATAAAATTATTTTGTGAGGTTATTATATCATTATCTTGTTGTTTAACTTTTCAAGCGATTGATGGTTAGGATGAAAATATTTTAATGTAAAAAAAATTGTGCGTCCTTAAATCACATTCAATATAATAACCTCACATATACACAAAATATAAAACTATTTTCACTTTCGATTGCTTTTACTGAGATAAAACGCAAAAAGTACAAAAATACGTTTTCTTTAACATTCAACGAAAATATATAACTATGAATAAGGAATGGCGAGAAGTTAACAACAAGATTATGTTATTTAATATTGAAGTTATTATTTAATATTGAACTTGATCTGCCTTTCTTGCAAAAACACGAAGGGCTCACACTTAATGTAAAAAAATGCGTATCAATAGTATTTTTCAGCGTTTTATTTAATAACATTAAATAATAAGGGCAAGACATTCAAACGATGCTACCATTCGAAGAAACACCTAATGAAATGTGAATTTTGTAATGTATTCTTACTCAAAGTAAAACGCATAATTTTAAAAAGAAAATTAAAATGGCATTCAAGTTCATATTCCTTAGATTGATAAAATAGACTTATACAATTATAAGTGCATATTTATAGAAGGTATACATTTATGCGCACCTTTATTACATTCTCAATATAATTAACAGATACATACATATTATAATAGAAATTGTTTGAGTACGTCGTAACTTTTAACGGTTTCAATTTGATACAAAAATGTCATCTCTGTCGATAAATAGTAGGTATAAAATATATACAGTAAATTTATAAGTAATTGCGTGTAAAAATTCTTATAAGTACAATAGAAATATAGAAAAAGCTATTGTTTGGGTTCACATCACACATAAGTCGTTAACAACGTTTGCATTTATGATACGTTTACTTAAGATAATTTCCCTTATGTGTCATGTTAATCCATACCTACCTACAACGTTTGCCAATTGTCTCATTACACATTTTATCTCAGCCTTTCGAGTAGGAGAACCATTATTACTTGGAATTTTGATTACAATATAGTAATTAGTAAAGTCGGTGTATTATATTATGTGTAGTATTCCCACCGTCTTTCTGTCTGGAAAGGACATTGACGCGAGCGTTTACTACTTCTCTACGATGTGAAGCACCATTTGTTCTAGCGTAGGGATAATGTACACAGTTCATCGATTCTATTCTAAATAACATTAGAATTAAATTCAAGCACACATGCTTTTACTCTCCAATTTTTTTTCATTAGGAACAATAATTTGAAAATACTACACGATTCATTTTAATAGGACAACTTAAAATTTAAAATAATATAATTGCGCTTTTGGCACTTACCGCTAATTTGAGATTGAGTGGTTTCATTTGTATGATGTTTCGAAATATAATAATCCTACAAATTTTATAGTTTCCAACATACGGACGTTCCAATGTATATACGCCATATACGGAGAGTTGTAACACTTTCTTTGGTGAGATAAAAAATATTGAAGATGGCATAAACATCAACAAACAAATATTAGTAGGTAAAAATTAAATAAGAGTAACATTTATCAGTTATTAACGTTTAAACGGTCGGTAAGTAAATCTATTTACATGTACATGCAAGTACATATATACAAATGATACTTTTAAATAAAGTCGCTGTGAAATAAATTCTATTTACAATAGAACTCTACTAGATATATAAAATTGAGCATTAACATAAAGGCAGCGAAAATCTAACTTAAGTACTCCAGAGCATAGAGAAATATTAATGTACTTAATAACTAAACATGAAGTTAAGGTAAGTACTTAGTACTTAAAAACGTCGCGATATACTTATTACCATATTTTTTACAAATGTACACGATAAACATAGTCCATATTATAATCTCATAGCCACTGAATGATAAGTCAAAGTGTCAATAACGCGATTGTCTCTTAAAAGTTTTTTAAAATACTTTCATTTGATCACAAAACTGTATTCATACGGTGCGGCGGGGAATCACACGTCCGACGAGCGCGCTCATTGTCAGGCTCAGGTGCACTCGATGATAAGCGGTTGGTTGGACTCTATTACACTTGGACGCGTTTCGCCGCCCGTCGAATAGTGCTGCGAGGGTGAGTCGTGTTCAGAGGGTGGCCCATGCATGGTTCGGTATGGAGGCGCGTGCGTCGGCGAGAGAGGACCCGGCCCCGCCAAATGTGGCGTGGTTGTGTGCGCGTGGGCACCGAGCATGGTCTCGCTGTGTACCATCGCGCGCGCCCCACCGACACTCATCAGCCCTCCCTGCGACATCGAGTGCACCTCGTACGCCTCGTGCCCCTCTCTATCGTGGCAGTCTTTGTCGATGTTACCTGCAAAGTGCACGCGAAAATGAAATCGGTCGCGTTCAGCGAGAGCGCAAGTGAAAGTCGCGGTTCACCTACGAGGAGAAAGTGCAGCGAGCTGCAGTCGCTCTCTTGGCTTTGCTCGGTTTTATTCGTTTTGGATAATACGGTACAAGTTGTGTGTTTAAATAAAATTATGTTTTGGGGAAAATAATAAGTATTAAAGATGTATAAGAACATGAAAATATCTTACCGATGCATTCAGTGTTTGCAGCGTTTGTTATTGCTAAAACTTCTTCGATGTTGTTGGGTTTACAGCTTGTGGTTTTCCAGTGCGTTCGTAGTCCAGATGCGCTTATATACTTCTTATCACATCCTTGACATACGTACGGTCTGTCGTTTGTATGCAGCCTTTTGTGTAGTTTTAAGTGAACGAACTGTGTGAATTTCTGCATGCAAAGATCACAAGCGTACGGCTTTTGTCCCGAATGCAGCCGTAAATGTGTTTTTAAATTAGAAGTTGACGAGAACCGCTTCTTACAAATGTCACACTGATGTGGTTTTTCTCCCGTGTGCACGAGGTGATGTTTTTGTAGATGAGCGAGTTGCGTGAACGATTTATTGCACACATTACATTTAAATGGTCGTTCACCAGAGTGTGTCCTTAAATGAACTTTCAAATTTGATAGTTGTCCAAATGTTTTGCAGCAAACATTGCATTCATAATGCATTTTTCCATCTTTTTTCTTTAACGGATAAGGTAAACTCCTGTATCCTCGAGATGATTGTGAATTTGGACTCATTGGGGAAACCATCAGACTGCAAGTGCCATCAGGACTCATACTTCCGTGTTGTGGTACCAGCTGACCGTTGACATTTGAATTTTGTATTAAACTTAACTGCGAGCAATTTTTAAGTGTTATAACACTAGTTGAAGATGGGTAGTGGTGATTGCTTTGAGCACTCTGTGACCTTTCGTATTGATGAGTTGAAGACACCGTTGGCGAATAAGTGCTGGGTGGTGATCCTAGTTGTGTGATTATAGTTGAATTTGGGGGTGAGTATAAACTGTAGGAGTAGTTTGGGTAATGACTTTCATATCGAGTTTCTCTTATCTCTCTTATTTCTCGGATTTCTCGGATTTCTGTCGTATGCGGTATTGTGTGCGGCGGTGAAGATGAATAAACTGATGTGGCATTGGGCGTTGGTAATTGTTGAGGTAACGGTAGCAACGATGGCAAGGGTGTCAAATTCGAACTAGAATCTGGACTGCAGACGTTGCCATACCTTTGACTTTTCTTGTATGAATACGCCATTTCGGTTGGAGATGATGGCGGGGGTGTTGCATTCGGCTGTCTACGATTCGGATCGTTATTGTTGGTATCGATTCTATTTCCTGTTAATATTGTTTCTAATATTCGTGTATCAGGTGGAGAATAGCGCATGAAAGCCGGTTGCGGTGTCGGTGAAATAGTTCCATCTTCATAATACGGTTTATTTAATGGAACAACTGTATTTTGAGAAGACTCCAATACTATTACAGTAGAAGTAGCTGGGTCACGCCTGGGTGGAGACAAGTTTTGAGGTGAGGTGTTACTCACTTCCTCGGCAATTATTAGGTCCTTTTCACTTTCGCAGTCCATATCTTTGTGATTCTGATATTGATATGCCCTTGGCATCTTTATCTTTACTTTTCTGTACTCGTTTCTATGCATATCTTGATCCATTTTTTGGACTATAACGGTTTCTTTTGGCTCGTTTGTTTTATTTGAGCAATCCAATACATAGTTCTCTACATCAGAGTCACTTGAATCCTCTGGTGGAGTAAATTCATCGTGATAACCATTGCTGTGGTACCCTTCATCTGACCTTACTGATCCATCATTAGGTGTCAATTGATGTTCATAGTGCTGTGCGCTGCAATGAGTTAGGCCTGGTGATTTGCTACCTAGTTTGTCGTGATGGGTTTGTGACATTGGCGAAAGTCCGCGCATATCTCTTAAATGTAAATTTTGAGGTGGTGACCTATTATTATGTAACCTTGGGTTTTCTAATTGATGAATTACCACATGTGATGTGCTTTCTTTATGCTGATGAATTATTAATGTTGGATTGTCCCTGTGGTGTAGTTTGACGGGGGAAGGTGGTTGCATTAAGCCATTGGGTGATAACGATGTGTGCTCATTAGGTATTGGATTTTCCGATTTATGGTGAATGATGTTTGCTGATACATCGGTTCTTACTATTGTTCTGTCGTTTTTGTTGGTTAATCGAGGATCCTCACGTGGTACGAAATTTTCGTGAAGGGGTTTTTCAATAGATTCACGTTTTCTACGACGGCTTGGTAGGTCAGCTTCCAGAAGTTCTTTAGCGTTAGTTAAACCAAGTACGTATTTCATGTGATTAAATGCAATCTCGGGGTGTACTGGAGCAGGTGGCAAGCCGTAAGCTTTTTTAATGGTTTCTTCTTTGCCTAGAAACAAAACAAAATGTAAAAATAACTGAAACATAGCTTAAAAATACATAAAAATTAATAATAAAATAT